>JAECUM010051994.1:0-19326 GCA_016617855.1 Megalonaias nervosa | reverse complement strand
CACGCACGCACGCGCGCGCGCGCACGCACACAGTTTCTGTAAAATTCCCACTAGGTGCAGTGAACAAATCTGACAGGGGACACAATTCCAATACGAAGATAGTCCTGAACGACTAGCATCCCTTCGTCTTTAATCCGTCCTTAGTAAGAAGAAGACGTACGCTTTGTTCACGCGCTGTGTAATTTCATAGGTGGATAACGCGAGTCAAATGTTGAAAAATGCAAAAGCCTGAAGGAACAAAATCATATCGAATGGCAAAAGATAATAAACTTTTGTCACTTGTTATGAGTTTTTTCCCTTCATCTTGTTGCTAGTTAACATTTACCTTGCATCAGCCTCGTGAGAATCAATCAACAATTTACTAACGTATCGTATTATGTCAGAATTTAGTAAAGCAAGCCTTATTTGAAAAACGAATTACCGCGAGAATATCGTACTCTCAGTCATGATGGAAAAAGCTCGTTAGTGTAAACGTATCAATATATTTTATCTCATATAGCCTTAATAACTTTATCATAAGTCAAACCTCCTGAACAATATAACTCCACTTCGGTATTTGATTTTGACTCATATATTCATTTGAACTTTGACAATAGTTTAATTTGATAGATTTGCATGCACTACATGCTGAGGCAAAGAAGTGGTCCTATAGTTGTTAATGAAGAAAAAAATAATTCCAAATTACCAAATAGTTTGTCTCTTCATGAGCGTCTGTATGGCATGAAACGACACTCACATCATATCTACAAAGAAGGATTCAAACCTTCGAAATGGGATGCTACCGCAAGATCTTGGGTATCTCATACATTGACCATGTAACCAACGAAGAAGTCCACAACAAGATCCAACGAGCAATCAGATCCTATGAAGACCTCTTGACCACTGCAAAAAGCGTAAACTGAAGTGGTACAGCCATGTCTCAAGATCATCTGGACTGGCGAAAACAATCTTGCAAGACACAGTGAGATGGTGCAGAAGAAGAGGCAGACAGAAAAAGAGGTGGGAAGACAATATTAAGTCGTGGACAGGCATGGGATTTGGAGATTCCCAAAGAGCAGTAGAGAACAGGGAAAGATGGAGAGAATTGGCTGTAAAGTCAACTGTGGTGCTCCAACGACCTCATGATGATTGATTGATGATGATCTCGTGGTCGTCCTGTCAGAAGCAGTATTTGAAGTGACACTATATATTACGCTTAGACTGTTTAGAATAAACTCAGGGTCGTTTTGCATAAAACTTTGCCCTTCGTTTTTGGATGGAATAAAACTTGAGACCTCGGTCTGTAATAGTATGCATGCATTGTGACAAACATAAGCCAAAGCGTTGAAAAGGCACCCTGATGCGAAGCAGACCCGTGTGCTCTACTGGTACCTACTGGATCTAAAAAAGAACCCCATAGTTGAAGGAGGCAGGGGGACTAATATTAGTGCCATTCGTAGCATAGACCATGCTGAGGCTACGACATCGTAGCTGTCATTTTCTAGTGCAATAATATACATTTTACATCTCGTATAAATGAATGTGAATTGTTGGTGAACAGGGGTACACCCACTTCTTCACAACATGAAATATGGACTTGTACATCGCCACAATCTCGGACAAGTTTGTGATCCTGATGAGATACCTTTACAGTCGAAATAATATTCATTTTTCCTAGCATCACTTCTGTGCTAAATATGACAAACTTATTCTGACGGTCTTGAATGCCCCATATCCACGTTAGTGGTTATCGTGTCAATTTTGAGAACTACTATCATTTACTTAAATAGATTTTATTTGAAGTATATGATTTTATTTGAAGTATATGCCGCTTTCAGGGAAAAACGTCATGTCACATTACTGTATTTAGCATTCCATACAAGCTTTTAGTTGCAGACCGTGTGCCCACACAAATTGCATGTAAAAGGTAGCATTGTTAAGTACTATCTTATTGATTTCTTGCAAGTCAATTTTTTTGTATATGTCAGCAATCAGTACTGTCACCTATTTATCCCAATACGCTTTGTATTTCTCATTTGAAAATCAAAGCAGTTAATCTTTTGTTAAAATAATACTTTTCTAAGTGTTTTTATAGATAAAGGGAAACACTGTGTTTGAACCATTCATCCATCATTCTATTTTTATCTTTTTTTTCACTATTTATGGAGAACAATATTGCCAGGTTCGTCAGTTTATAACTTGCACCCAAATAGAGGTTCACCATGGACTCCGATCACCTCGACTATTCTCTGATCTACCGCATTCGCAACTTTTCGGTCAATCCTTGTTTGCTAAAAGCCGAAGTGATCTGCACTGCAGTTAATGGCAACTATTGACATACACTAGAGGTATGATCCATAAGATTTACTTCGGAGTTCCGAGTGAGACTCCTACAAGATCCGCAGTCGCATAATGAGACACGAGGTCGATCTTACATGACTTCATTCCGAGAGACGTTAGAATCACCAAAATATCTGATAGAATATCAATATATCCACATAATGCCTGCCAGTGTTAAATAATATTGAAAAAACTATTTAATTGTGGAATTAAGTGTCCGAGTTCAATATTTTTGGTCAGTTTCATATATATGGTACCTGACCTACTCATGCATAATGTTACTCTTCACAGTCGAATGCGTGTTATATAAAGAAGACGTTTTAAAATGATTTAGGTTCAACGATAACTTATTTACAAGATGAGAGGCACACATGAACTGCATTACCTCTTGTATTTTGTGCACCTAATCATGAACAAAGCAAACGCAGTTTTGCCTTAGCATACCTTGGGTTTTTGTCATCCGGGTGTTTTGAGCTGTTTTTATTCTTTAACCAAAGAGTACTTACTTAGTTCTTCTGTTTTTCTCATACTCATAAAACGATGTATGTAATAACGGGTTCTGTATCAGTCACACAAATTTAATAGAGTAGCCAATGATATATAATAGTTCATCTTCCAGGGTGTGAAACAGCCGGATTTCTTCAGTGTCCTTTGCAGAATGCTAACTGCTGAGCATGCACAACACTCCATCTGGTGAGTTGAGATGTAACGTTCATATTGAAAGTAAAATTTACTCAGCATCAGAAACGGTGTAGGTAGATAAAAGTTCTTATTTATTGATAGAACATTTATAAGGAAATAAAGACAAGCAGTTTTATTTCCTTTAAATATGTTTAATTGTGTTATTTATAGCTGTAGTATGCGTTTAACTTTTGCCCATGTTTATCGATAAGGGTAATTTGGTAAGCAACAGATTACAATGCTAATTTTTGTCCATGATTGTGAGTTAAACGTTAAGATAAAAATATTTGTAAACATGTTTACATTGCCTTTTGATCTTAGAAGGTTCTAGAAAGAGAACTTGTTTAAAAATGATACACGTCATGGCCATCTATTTGTTTTAATTTTTTTTACATAAGGTTTCGAGAAGAATTATTTCTTTAACAAATATTCGTTGGAAATTACAAAGTGCTCACTATTTGGGGATTATTGTGAATTGATTCAAGTACCTTCTGGATTATATCATTGTTATATATTAAGACTGTTAGCACATCAGTTCATCCAAGACTATCGATACATCAGCACATTCAATACTGAAATTCATTCGGAACAATCTATACTTTTGGACTTGTACTAGAACTTTTAGGATTATTTGGGATTTGATTCACAATACTGTAGGTTACTTTTAAATTTTCATTTTGTGTTCCATAGAAATAAATTATTTGTGGAAGTTTACTAAACTTGTTGGTTCTGGGGTTTTTTTCTGTTACTTAGTTTAAGACCATAGAGTCGTAAGAAACTGATAAAATATGATGAATTTATCAGTGAAGATTATCAATAATATTTTAATTAGAACTTTTCAGCTATATTATGGATAGAATTTTGTATCTATAATCATTTAAATATGACAATAAACTTTTATAAATAAAATTAAACAACAGCTGCGTCGTGTAGGTTACCGCTGAGAAGTAGAAATATGCAAAAACACTAAAGGCAAAATACCTTAAAGCTGATTCAGCCCAATCAAACCAAAAGCAATGTAAGCGAGAAAAAACACAATACATTAATCAATTAAGTTAAGTATAATATTAATTAAACCTATATGATAGTATTCAGATGGTGAATCCGATATGTTTCTTTCTACACTTGTTCTATTTCTGAATTAAAAATATTAATTGCCTTAAAAAATTAAGTTATTGAATCCATCATTAAAGTGTGTGGAAAAACAAGACTAAAAGATGGATTGATAACGTTATTTATATCAAATCTGTGTTTGTTCCTTCTTTAGATACAATTAGATACATGCTGACGTCCAACGTATTTCTTTTTACAAGTTATCAAATTAATAAATTTAGATGCTGTTCATTAAGTATTATAATGTGTCTTAAATAAAAAAAAAATTTCTTTTTATTACTGCAACTGAAATAAATATGGCCATTAATAAAAGACCAGTGCGAACATTTAGGTCTATTATATTTAGTTGATGAACCCTGATATTTAAACATTTAACATCAGTGTATATTATATTTAGTTGCTGAACCCTGATATTTAAACATTTAACATTAGTGTCTATTATATTTAGTTAATGAACCATGACTTTGATGCATTTAACACCAGTGTTTATTATATTTAGTCGATGAATCATGACCGTAAAATACTTAACAACTTGAACTCATTTAGTATTGAGACATGACTTGACTTTTTAATTTACGTCGCTTTCGCCCATACGGGCATGCGCGACGGTTTAATGTCTGCACAGCAGGCTGTTTAATTGTTCGTGAGGGAAGGAATCGGTGCCACTTCCCCCACGTATTTCTTCGCTCATAGAGTGATGTTTAGCTGGCAGATTGTGGTACTATTAATACCTTGACAACCTGTAATTTGGCCTTCATGAGTGGGAGTAGACCCTTCACGCACTCATGTTTCTAGTCTGTATATGATGTATATTGTAAGAGTAAATGAGTGGGATTTGACCCAGCACACACTCATTTATTGGTAATTACTGCTTTTCCAGTGAAAATTGGATTAATGCGCGCACCGCACGCTGTTTAATTTGGAGGTGGCGGAGAGAAAGGAGGTCAGGTTAGTGCCGGTCCACAGGTCGATGCACCGTTTTGGCCTAAATACTTAGTTGCTTGCTCAGTTTTAATGGTAACCTCTGTGCTGTTTTTATGAATTAGTTGGGTTAGAGAGGTATGCTTTTGATGACAGCTGTTTCCTATATTTGCCACCTTGTGTGGCTGGCCCTGATGCTCCTGGATGTTAGACCACCTTATACGTTGTTAATTTTATGGGTCCTTGTTGTTCCCTAGTGTTAGGTGTTCATTTGCGGCTTATGTGGCTGGCCCTGATGGTCCTCACTCATCCCTTGTCCTTTATGCAAACAAACCTTCCGTGCAAGGATTGGTCTTATCAGCCACCTGCGCACACACAGAACAGAACCAGCCCCTACAACCTTCGGATGATTAGAGTGGTCCTCGTCGACTCGACGGACGAACGAATGAAGTTGTTAGGTCCACCTTATAAGAGGTAGTTTGGGGTCCTAGTTTCCTCTACGTATTTTGTTATTGCCACCTTGTGCGGCGGGGCCTGAGGTCTTGGGCTTTTGACCACCTTATAGCTGGCTAATTTGGGGCTTATTTGAGATGTTGTTTATATGGCTTCTTTGAGCTGTCATCGTGAGTGGTGGTGGTATATTAGGGTAGAGTTGGTATGAATATTGGTGTTAAGGTAGGATTAGAGCATGTTAGATTAGGCATTCCAGGGTGTTTAAGGATTCTATGGTGTTATCAGGAATGGATGTACAGTATGAGAAAAGTAGAGAATTAGAAAATTAGAAATAGAGACAGAAGAAATTGTTTTTTTTGTTGGTTTTTTATTGTTGTTATTTTTTTAACATTTTTTTTAAAGAGTTTGATTTTGGTGGTGGTTTAGTTAAGTCTACGGCTTTTAGCTTTTAATTTATCTCATTTATGCGTGGCGTTGATTTTGGAGAGGACAAGGCGCCTTTGTCGAATTGATCGTGTCCTTGACATCCAAAGACGCCTATCCATTGTTTTATGCCATTTGCATTATAAGTTTGGTTTATTGATTTATTATTCTAGGTTGTTGTACCATGAGATTTAAGATGAGGTAGGGGATCCAGCCCGCGCTTAGGCTGGTACATACCCCTATGTGGGCCGTAAACCGAAGCCCCCACCCCCATCTCGCAACCCCTGGTTTGAGACATGCTAAAATTGTGATAGCAGAAAAGTATGAAAAATTATAATTGACCGCGTTAACGGGAAAAAGAGCGAAATTAAATTATTAAAACTCGTTTAAAATGGGAACTCTTTATTGCCTTAGTGAAGTCATTTTGGATTTATATATTTTTTAAACTCATTACCATGTACCGTTCACGAGGTCGTTTGAAATCATTTGCATTTATATATTTTTAAATGCAGTACCATGTACCATTCACGATGTCGTTTAAAATCACTTGGATTTATATATTTTTAAACTCATGTTTTTAAAATGCAAAATCAATAAAACATGCATGATAGTTTGTGTTAAAGCTTGTAAATATAACGATGTACGATAGTAAACATAAAACATTAAAAACGAGAGGGGAAGACACCGTTGGTTTGACCTGTTAAGTTTAGAAGTATTGATGATATTAGGATTACTCTGTTTGTGTTCAGTGATTATCAGGTGACAGAAAAGAAAAAAAAAAAAAGACTTCACCTGCAAAGACAAGAGATGAGATGTGCAGAACTGTCCCAAGGAAAGAGTATATATAAAATTGCCACGTATTGATGCAGCGTATAAAATCCACGTGAATACAGTAACAGGTAAAGCAATAATACATATCAAGGACAAGGGTTACGGTACAATATTAATTAATGAGGATCTAACCAGACCTCGATGTAAGCTGCTGTTCGAAGACCTGAAGCTTGTTAAATCCAAGCGCCTATCTAGCGTCTGGATATATGATGGGACGATCATAGTAAAACACCACTCCGTAAAAATGCACCGCATCAGATTAGATGAGGATATGGCAGAATTTCTACCTCGTGTAGATCTCAATTCTCTTCTCAACAAGATCTTAAGAGTCTTTTCAGTTTTACTGCTGACATAGATAGAGCACTCCTGTCCATGACCCAGTAAAGCCTCACTTCGTCTTAAAATATTTACATTGTTATTCTGTTTCTATCTTGTTATTCGGTTTATATTTATCCTTTTTTGTAAACTCTAAACACCATCTTTGCTTTGGTTTGCTATTTTGACCGACCTTTGCAGCTGTAATATGTTCCCTTTCGCCTTTACACCCAACTGACATAAAGTGTATTTTCAACTTTCGCTGAAAATTGTGTTATGTATATTTAATTTAAATTGCTTGTTGACTTTTGTCCATGATTATATGTTATGTACATCTGTATTTTGTAATTGACCTTAGTCCAAAATCAAGTTAAGGGTCTACCAGACTAGGGACTTTCATTCTGTAAACAACATAATACATAGCTAATGTTTCTCTATGATTATAGATTAAATATTCAGATCAATATTACTGGAGGTAAACATACTTACTTGTATCTGTGCGTAGGACATTAGCTTTTTACTAGAAACTCCTGATCTTGTTGACAACTTAGAATATTTTAGAAAGGAAACTGACCTACATCTTGGATCTTTTATTGTGTCTAAGTTTAACATATTAATGTTATTTACTTCAAAATTACTCATTTCTACTTTAATATCTGAAACGTAACCAGTCTTATTGTTGTGTTCAGTTTTTAATTTGGGTGGATTTATTTATTCAAATTATTATTCACTTGAATTACGAAGTGCTCAATAATATTTTCCGACTAAATCATTATTTTGGAATTATTGTGAATTCATTCAAGGACCTATTGGGTTATATTATTGTTTCTTCAAAACTGTTAACACATCAGCACATTCCAGGCCATTGGCACATTATCACATTCGAAACTACAGTCACATCGTCACATTTAATATTGGAAATCATTTGGACACCACCTGAATTCATTTGGAACACAATATATTTGGACTTTTGATATAACGTTTATGACTATTTGGGATATAATTCACAATACTGTAACAAAAAATGAAAAGTTTCACTTTGTATTCTAGGGAAAACCATATTTTTTTTAATTTTACAAAACTTGTTGGCTTTTGCTCTTTTCTGTTATTTAGTTTAAGACCATTGTTAATTTCGAAGATTATATCTTGTTAGATACTAATAAAGAAGTTAGTTTATGCAATTACTGCAACAATATTTCATATCTACTTGAAGTATAACACTCATCTATAGAGAAATGACTGCTAAATGTTATCGTTTGAAACCTTTAACAACAATTAGTAAATATCATTATTGCTTTGCTAATTCACATAACAAAAATTTAATTATGCTACGACAAATTATGTATTCTTTCCACATTTTATAGATTGAATAAATGTTTAATGAATTCTACGTGGATCGAAGTTATTTTCTATTATGCTGAAGTTGTATATTAAATTTTGTAGATATTGGTTGATATTAGCATAGAAAGTTATTTAATAACATGTACTTTGCAACAATGTATTTTATAATTGTTTCTATGTTAAGCAAGATTATGTGGTAACTGAATTTGCCTGGTAATAAAATTATGTAGCTGCAAAGTTCTGCATTATATTGTTGTTATTGGGTACATCCTTGATCCCATTAGATTAAACCATATTCATCTTACCACAGAAACCTTTGTTTATATCCTTGCATTACTTTTTTTTTTAAAAGAGCCCTTTGAAACTCACAACATGATGCCAATGATAAGTTTTTTTTATATTAAAACGCTGTTATGCACATTTCTGTGAATACTTGAAGTCTCTGTACTGTGATAACAACATAACCACGAAACTATTTTACTAGGCATGATTTATTGTGTATCATTACACCCTCCATTACTTCAGTTTGCAACACGTGCACTCTCCCTTTTTCACCTGACTGGTTTCAGCATTAATTGGTTTTGAACAGGAGGCATCTGCTTGAAGTGACAGCGAAAACTAATGATAATTAAACTGTTCACTGCATCTCTGATTGTGACTGCTGCTTTGTTCCATGCTGATGATATCACATTTCATACAAATGCCATTTTATGCATGTTTACGTTATTTTATTACAAGGCCCGTGTGAAACTCAAAACGACAATCATGTGGACATACGGTTTATACTACAACGCCATCATGCTCATTAATGTCCACTTTTAAGATCCACACCAATAATAACTTATGATGAAAGACATTTCTCCAGACATGATTTCTTTGCCATTGTCACGTTCCTTTTGCATCTTTCCTTTTTCACGTCATTTTACTTGTATTCCTTACTCTGTTACTCGTCCTTATTTTACTTGTATTCCTCACTCTGCACTCGTCCTTGTTGAGAGAAATCGTGTGGATATGTGGTGATATAGGTATTACCCAACAAAGTATATTTATTCTATGGGTTTGGCGGGACGAGCTTCTTCATGATGGCAAATTGCCTTTTTTCTTCGACTTAAGACAATTATTTAAAATCTCTTGAAGCATCCCTATTGCCATCACGAGGTTCTATCGTCCAAATCTCAAATTTACACTACTGCTTTATGTTTTCATTACGTTCACGATGCGATGATAGTAATGCATTTATTTTGTTTGAAGTGCGCAAGTCCTCATTAATTTCATATAGGATCAAATTGATTGGTAACTCAGGCTTGCTCTAGCAAATAGCAATTATTTAAGTAATAACAATTCTTTCTTGTGTGCTTTCCATTTACTCAAGTTTTGACCACGAGGTTGCCGAATTTGCTCATAATAGCCGGTGACGTTCATCCTAATCCAGCACCAGATTCTACCGCCTCCTTCACTAGTTCCTCATACGACACATATAGCTCATCAGTTTGTTCTCGCAGTCTACTTGAGTTTTCATACCACCTATCCATTGCGTACTGTAACGCCCAGATTATTTTGTCCAGAGTAGATACACTGTATGCGAAATTGCTGGAATTTGATATTTTGGCCTTCATCGAAGCTTGGCTTAATCCCTCCATTTCTTCTGATGACCTATTCCTCCAATTTTGCCAAAACCCATTTAAGAAAGGTCATGTAGGTGATAATTTCGTTAGTGTCATAATATTAAGTGAAAGAGTCGTTTCATTTTCACAGACAAAATGATCTTGAACTAAATTCTTTAGAGTAGTTATGGATTGAACTTTCGTTCAGATAAAAAAATACTGGTAGGCTTATTGTATAGACCTCCAAATGCAAACAACGCGTTTACTTCAGTGATAGAAGACTCGTTGAACTCCATGAACAAAATAACCTCTGTCATTCGAGAAACCAACAAGCTACACACTAATAAATTAGCACAAAAACAGCAATCATGCACTACATCATCCAAAGAACTATTTAATGATTTTGTTTATAATGCAAACTGTACTAGATAAGATGAATGTTAACCTTCTAGATATACCTTTACATACGGATGTAAGCTTAAGTTCTATAAAACTAACGCCCGACAAAATACAAAATGTTCTCAAAAGCCTTTCTCTTGGTAAGGCTTCTGGTTCCAATAGTTTAAATAACTGTATTCTGCGTGAGTTGTACTTTCACATACCCTTTGTTCAATTTTGAACCAATCTCTTACACAAGCAACCTTTCCAGTCATTTGGACAGAAGCAAACGTTTGACCAGTTTTAAAGAAGGGCGACAGTTCCATCATATCTAATTACAGACCTATATCGTTTCTCAATATTGGTGGCAATGTTTTTGAAAGACTATTTTTTTAAACACATATTTAATTACTTTTTTGAAAATAACATTCTTACACCTCTCCAGTCAGCTTTAATTTCTGGTGATACTACAGTTAATCAGTTAGTATTCCTCTATAATATGTGCTGCAAAGCAGTAGATTCCGGGAAGGAAATTAGCGTTGTTTTGCGACATAAATAAAGCTTTTGACCGAGTGTAGTATAAAGGACTTGTCCGTAAACTAAAAACTATTGGTATCACAGAAAGCTTTATAAAATGGTTCTCTAGCTGTCTAAACAGCAGAAGATAGCGACTGATACTTCCGGGAATGTTTTCAGTATGGAAGTGTATGAAAACTGGTGTCCCTCCAGGATCCGTTTTAGGTCCATTACTTTTCTTGATCAACATAGATGTTGTTGTATGATATATACCCCAACATAGGTTTATTTGCAGATGATGCAAGTCTCTTTTTATTCGTAGATAATCCAGTCGTAATCGCTCATAACCTTAGCTGTGACTTGGAAACAAAATTCTCAGTGGACAAATAATTGGCTTGTATCTTTCAACCATTCTAACACGGAATAATTGTCAATTTCAAGGAAAATTAATAAACCTTTCTACCACAATATATTCAAAACTATAGAATTAAGGAACCTGACACGCACAAGCATCTTGGAGATTTTTTCTCGAATGACTGCTCAAGGCACAAGCCAATAGGCTACATCATGGAAAGGCATGGTCCAGAATTAATGTAATGCGTAAGCTCAGATGCCAACTTGACAGGAAATCTTTAGAAATTATATTTAGGTATTTCATATGACCTATTCTAGAATATGGCAATATGGTTTGGGACAATGGCACATTACTCGAGAAAAGAGAACTCGAAAATGCTCAAGATTAAACATTAGACTGGTGCAACAAAATTAGTGTCTATTAAAGCGTCAGGCCGAGAAATACAAGAAAGTCTTGAATCCAGACGGCAAAAACATAAAAATACACTCTTATATAAAATGGCAACTGGTTCAAGCCCTCCTAATCTTACACTTCTGATTCCACCAGCTGTTAATGATATTGCTCGATATGCTATGACGTACGAAATGAAAATTAGTACAAGCTAAATAAAGTGTTTATTGCAACTCGTTTCTTCCTTCTACCATCCGAGAATGGAAGACATTATCTATTTGAGACTTGTCCAACAGATTTCATTAACAACTTCAAAAGCACATTAAATAATCGCGACACTCATGTTCCCAGACACTTTTAATGGGGTAGAAGGAAATTTCAAATTCATGCCCAACCCAATCAGCAATATTTACAAAGGATATAATCGGATCTTCTCTTGCAGATGTAGATCTGTAGAAAGTACGCAACACTTCTTTTTTCTTGCATTTATTACAAGGAAAACAGCATCGAACTGTTTCAATACCTCACACTGTATAGTAATTTAACTTAAAAAAATATATTCTCAAATGGTGATACAACGCTTCCCTATGAAGTAAACATTTGTATTTTCAATGCCGTTTTATATTTATTAATGTGTTAAGAAGATTTACTTAAGTGCACATATTACTAACACTAATGCACTTTTGCGGATCGTGCACAGCTGCAAACAGCAGTTTCCCCTATTTCTGCAAATGATTCACCTCCGCAGCGACTCGCTCAAAAGGAAGTATTGTTCACTTTTAATCTCGCCTTTTTCTACCATTTTATATATTTATTTATTTATCTATCTATTATTTATTTTATGTTTGTTCCTCCCCATCCTTCCTTCCTTCCTATATTCTCAACATTCTACACATATTTTAATTGACAATCTCTCCTTTTAACTTCTTTCTTTTCTTTATTCTCTTTACCTACTCCCTCTTTGTTCATTCAAGTACTTTATATACCTTGGCTAAATGTTAATATTCAACCAAGTGACTCATCACTTTGATTATTTTAAAATGTACTTTTTTCATTAAAACTTAATATTGTCAGCCATCTATTCATATCTGTTTACAAATTTTGTATCATAACTGAAGAAGAACATCATTAGCCATTGGCTTTCGTTTTAATCCTTTATGTTCTATGTTGTACATATCGTATTTTCACTACATATGTAAGAAATAAAAAGGTTTACACTGAAATCAATAACTGTAATGCTTCGAGAGTCTACATCATGACTTCGCATGCAGAAAGCACACGCTCATTTACTATTATCAGGCAGCATGAAAGAAACCTGAATTTTACATTGAACTGCTGCTTGTAATTCTTCATCTACATCTTCCTATCTGCTAAATTAAATCTAAAACCCCCTTTCCACTAATATGAACTTTGAATGTATTGGTAGGCAGCAACTGTCTGTGTGTGTGTGTGTGTGTGTGTGTGTGTGTGTGTGTGTGTGTGTGTGTGTGTGTGTGTGTGTGTGCATTTGTCTCAATTAGTCAAGCCTACAATGGTTTCATTACTAAACATTTTGATATAATGATGGCCCAGAATCTGGAAATATCAGGTCTCCATATCTTTCAAAGAAACTTGAACTACGAAATCTATTTTCTATTATTGCACAACTGGTAAGTTACATATCTTACAGAGTAGCTTGCTGCCAGTACAAGTGTCCATACAAAGTCAACCACAATCGCAACATCTCCACAGTCGCAACATCTCGAGCCTTTTCCACGACCAATGTTAACCGTATGACGTCTTTACTAAGGGAACATTCATGTCTAGTATAATAGAAACACCACTTGCGCCTTTCCGCCAATGCTCTGCAAATAACCTCGAAAATACTTCAGTAGCAGCCAATACGCATGATATGTTTTGTTGACCTAATAACGTCAAGTGCACCCCACACATTATTGTAGCGTTGTTTGAGGAGGCTTACCGATTGATATAATTTATTCTTGGCCGAAACATTCCGTTATTTTACGGCAACTTCCCCAATTTTACGATGTATTTACAAGGTGGATTTAGGTAGAAAAAAACACGAAATTTTCAATAGTTTTTAGTGGTGTGATGTTCCATTATGGCGACAGCTTAATCACATTTGCTTTAGGCGGAAAGGTCTGAGATGTTGCGACTGAAGCCAAGCAGTGGGGATGTTGCTTCCGAAATGTTGTGACGAAGAAACGTCACTTTCCGTTTCTTTGTATGGAGTTATTGTTGCGGCCTAAGCACGTCTACGGTCCAACT
Organism: Megalonaias nervosa; assembly: GCA_016617855.1. Lineage (NCBI taxonomy): Eukaryota > Metazoa > Mollusca > Bivalvia > Unionida > Unionidae > Megalonaias > Megalonaias nervosa. The sequence continues at coordinate 5,418 of JAECUM010051994.1, read as the reverse complement.
TTACACTCTGCTGAGGTTCTGTTAACTGCACCCCATAAGGTTTTACCCATCCAAACAACCAGTCTCCAACAAAGTCAGGAAGCAGGGACAGTGGTGTATAAAATAAATGCATATCGAGACCAACGCGATATTCTCTTTTAGGAAACTTGGCGCACAGCGCATGTTCCATGGCCTCTGCCACGCAAATCGGTTTGCGACTAAAGTATGGCTTGGATGCAAGAATCTTCAGAACTGAAATGAAAAAAATATAAGTAATTAAAAATATGTTACCACACTTGTGTCAGTCAGTAAAAAGAGTTTGCACTGTGGGAACCGAATGCAAATGGTTGGCATCTATTTTAAACATATTTTCGTAGTATCGAAACTAATAAATCAGTGGTGTAAATTTCTGGAAATTTAGTTTTTCGTTACATGCTTATAATTATTTTGTTTTCGAAGGTTTCGGTTTTCTTGTATTTTATGTTGGAGGATATTTTCAAATACGTAATAAGAGAAACAATTGAGAATTGAACAATTTCCGAAATTTTCTTGATTGGTAATTATGACTTCTACTGTTGAGTCTAATATTGATTTTCTGGATGACAATGTTTCATACTTATAAGTTATCCGGACTGGTACTGATTCAACAGAAGCACAAAGAAACAGAAAAAATAGTTCTTAAATTATTAGGACAATACTATTTTGAAGAAAATAAATCCGAATGTCAAAATAAGTTTAATAATCAATAATTTGCTGGTTGATAGTTGGCCAGTCCATTTTCGCTCAAAGAACTATCTTAAAGTATGTTGTCTAAAAGTTATTTTATTCACTGCGAATTTACAAAACAAAATCTCGAAAATTGTCAGTTTTACCGCATGTAAACGACAGTACGCGTAAGTTCAAATTTGGAATGTAAATATTGTCAATTTTTGTGAGACCTATTACCACTGCTAAGGTTAAAATCTATCTTTACATAACCGACTATGTAATGTACCCTAAGCATTACATAACCGACTAATGTAATGTACCCTAAGCATTACATGACTAACTAAGGTAAATTACACTCTAAGCATTACATAACTGACTAATGTAATGTACCCTAAGCATTACAAAACCGACTAATGTAATGTATCCTAAGCATTACATGACTAACTAATGTAAATTACACCCTAAGCATTACATAACTGATGAATGTAATGTACCATAAGCAATACATAATCTACTAATGTAATATACTCTAAGCAATACTTACCATATCGTGCAATATTACCACCGTAAAATCGCAGTTGGTCCTCTGTGCAGCGTTGAAAAGGTTTCACGAACATTGTTCTCATCCTTGACAAATTAGACAGATTTGTTTCGAACCCTCCCGGGGAGATGTCGTGTATTGTGATTCCTGTCCCGTAAAGCTCTCGTCTGATAAATAAAATGGGTAAACATCATATCCACATTACGTAAACAATTTGATTCCGGATTTCTTTGATGTAAAGCTAGAAATGGACATTGTTTTGCCCAAGAAGGGTTTGCTATGTACAAGACTAAACAAAGACTGAAATATATGACGGAATAAAATTTAAAAACAGAAATAGTGCTTGAATTTAAATGACTTACCACATGAAATATTTTATAGACCTACGTGTATCTCACTTAGATTTAAATATGAAAAGTATGTGTGCTACACCAACAATTAAAGACTTAGAAGTTAAAGGGAAATTATGGACGTTTCTGTTTAAGCATTTTCATGAAAAGCCTGTAATATGCAGTAGGGACTACACTGAAGACTCTTTCATAAAAAGCTTGTAATGAGCAGTAGGGACTACTCTAAAGCTCTTCATAAAAAGCTTGTTTTGAACAGTAAGGACTACATTGAAGGCTCTTCAAAAAAAGCTTGTAATGGGCAGTAGGGACTAAACTGAAGGCTCTTCATAAAAAAAAACTTGTAATGAGCAGTATGGACTACTCTAAAGACTTTAAAAATAAACTTGTAATGAACAGTAGAGATTTCACTGAAGACGCTTCAAAAAAAAAAAAAGCTTGTAATGAGATGTAGGGACTACTCTAAAGACTCTTTAAGAAAAAACCTTATAATGAGCAGTAGGGACTACACTGAAGGCTCTTCAAAGACCGCTTCTAATGAGCAGTAGGGACTACTCTAAAGACTCTTCAAAAAACTTGTAATGAGCAGTAGGGAATACACTGAAGACTCTTCATAAAAAGCTTGTAATGAACAGTAGGGACTACTCTAAAGCTCTCCATAAAAAGCTTGTTAAGAGCAGCTGGGAGTACACTGAAGGTTCTTCATAAAAAAAAAAACTTATAATGAGCAGTAGGGACTACTCTAAAGACTCTTTAAAACAAACTTGTAATAAGCAGTAGGGACTACACTAAAAGGCTCTTCATAAAAAATCTTGTAATGATCAGTAGAGATTACTCTAAAACTCTTCAAAAAAAGCTTGAAGTGAGCAGTAGGAACTACTCTAAAACTCTTCAAAAAAAGCTTGTTCAAAAAAAAGCTTGTAATGAGCAGTAGGGACTACTCTAAAACTCTTTAAAATACTTTAGGATTAACACATTATAATCAGTAAGTCCATAATCTCTACGTCTCCCATCTTCATATTATAACATTATTTTTATCTATTAATAGTGAAACTAATGTCCACGTTAAAAACCACCCTTTATCTATTTTTGAGCGCAAATGTATACTGCACAAAATCAACCACTATTTTACATAATATGACCGTGGAATCAATATGCTTTCACATTAGTAGGCTGGTCATCATGTTTTCGTTTGACGTTACACATAACCGCAACTGTGCCTTAGTCAACAAAAGTAATGTAATCGGTTATTCTGGACAGGTTAACTCCTTGTTAATATTTACGGTAACTATCGGGAATTTGACTGGAGTAAACTTATATATTCACACACACACACACACACACACACACACACACACACATATATATATATATATATATATATATAATTATATATATATATATATATATATATATATATATATATATATATATATATATATATATAGAATACAAATCATATGCTGAATAACAGCCCTTTCAAGTCACTGGATCCAGCAAAGGATCACGTTTGTCAGGGACTGATTAAGATAATGCAATAAACTGACTACAAACAGTGCAAAACTAGTATTTAACTAGCCTGAGCACTTTCGACTCTTAATGAGTCTTTTTCAAAGGCAAATGCAAAACATAGACAAGACAAACAAATAAAACAGAAAAACCGTTGTGTTTGCAAAACTTTATATCACTATGACTTGTTGACTATGACAACGGTTTTTCTGTTTTATTTGTTTGTCTTGTCTATGTTTTGTATTTGCCTTTGAAAAAGACTCACCAAGAGTCGCAAGCGCTCAGGCTAGTTAGATATTAGTTTTGCACTGTTTGTGCGCTTTCAGTTTATTATGTATATATATATATATATATATATATATATATATATATATATATATATATATATATATATATATATATATATATATATATATATATAATCGTCTTTATTGTAAGACGTTGGCATCATCATTATTGTCTTCGTCAGTATATTTGACATTAGATAATACTAATTAGTTCTGATTTATTCCTGTACCTCAAGCATGCTGAAAACATCATGATGCCTGCTTTAGAGACGCAATAACTAGCTATCCCTGGGACTGCATTCCGAGAGGCTGCGCTGCATACATTGATGATTCTGCCAGTGGCTTGTCTGATCAGTGGAAGAAAGGTCAACGTCATCGAAATGGTCCCTAATAAATTTGTCCTGAAAGTCTTTTCGAAGTCGTCTAAAGTTAGCAACTCAGATGGAGCAAAACTGACAAGAACACCTGCATTATTCACCAATCCCCACAGACCTGTGAAAGACATTATTATTCTAAGTTGAAAACTATCATAAAATGCTGTTAATTTTTTAAAGTGTCAACACACAAGTTAATAAGTTAATTGTGATGTACATGCAAAAGGAAAGTTATTTCTAGCTCCCCACCCCCGAAATAAATTCTGCCTGTTCGCCATTTTTGTGATAACCTAAATTTAAGAAGATTTGTTTACACTGGTGATCCAAGCCGTCAAAACACCATTTCATTGGCTTATATATTCTTTTTCTAATGAAATCCGTCTTCACGATTATAAGTCTTTCACTTATCTATAAAGTGTATAAAAACTATAAAAATTTGTTTTGAAAAAGGTTAGTTAGATTCAATACTTAAAATATACGATCGAAATTTGTTATATTGTATAAACCACATTCTTTCTAAGATTTTCACTGACGGTACATTATTAAAAAGGTTCTTCATCGAGTTGACATCAATAAGTTTCTGTGTCGCTGCGTGGAAGTTGCACTCGACAACAATGCGATCAGTGGACACTGCCAGGGCACAACGTCTGGTGGAGGTTCACTTTCAGAGGGTATGCACGAGTCTGTTGCGTAACGTTTGGGTTCGACTGTGCGTGTATGAATATATATATATATATATATATATATATATATATATATATATATATATATATATATATATATATATATATATATATATATGTGTGTGTGTGTGTGTGTGTGTTGTGTGTGTGTGTGTGTGTGTGTGTGTGTGTGTGTGTGTAATTTGGCGCACGTGTAATGTAGGTGTGTGTTCACTAATACAGATGACACATTCAAACTTATTTTTATCACTTTGAAGCAAGACATCTCTTTATTTAGTTGTTAGGTAGGGAGCAGAGTAGCACATGAGTCGACTGCCTAGGTGTGTTTTGGGGGAAGGCACTTAGCTCCCATTTTCTCTGCATGATATACCCAATAATGTGTTAAAAGTACAGTTAAAACAGAAAAACAAACTAGGGAAACACGGACATAACGGTAATGTTTAGTACATCTCTAAACAAAAAAGGACTAATGCAATTTGCACTTCAAACTACCAGGGGCATTTTTCAAGTTCCAAATATTTTGTTATAACTGTTGATCTCGCTGAACCTGTCAATAAATAAAATGCCGATCGATGGACAAAATAACGTCCCACGAAATGATCAGCAGTTGCACGTGCAGTATGCTAGTCATCTGCAGATAAATCCTTGCGACGTAAAAATAGATAAATGACAGTAGCACATAAACCTAAATATACTGGAGAATCATTTGAAGCTCAGAAAGGTTTATGAAATATGTCCATGGGCGCCCGCAGCATAGGTCAAGGGGGTCACGTGAAATCATATATATATATATATATATATATATATATATATATATATATATATATATATATATATAATTCCGACAAGTTCAATCATGCAAATGAAGCTGAAAGTATGTCACAAGATTCTGTTCAAAACGCTTAATAAATATTAGCTTTAGTTTCAGACTGCTTCTTATACTAACTCTCCCGGCCCTGACTGACTGCCCCCCCCCCTTGAAAATCCTGA
>JAECUM010051993.1:0-25428 GCA_016617855.1 Megalonaias nervosa | reverse complement strand
TGTGTGTGTGTGTGTGTGTGTGTGTGTGTGTGTGTGTATTACAATGAGTGGGTTGTACTGTAATGATGAATCCTGGTTAATACATTGTATTATTCCGTGCAATCGTTCCAAGGTCGATGACCGTAGTAAACATATCGTGATCCAAGGAGGGCATTTATACTGCGGGAAAGTCTGACTGTCCTCGTTTCCGGATGGTTGGAACAGGAACATCTTGTTAACCGTAACTGAGTTCTTTCGAAATATTTCGCTAATTCCCTGAAGCCCTGGAATCATATTCTAGACACCGGGTATTAACTATTGGTAGCTTAATATATTTGTCTATATAAGCGAAGTATAACGCAGAATAGCTCATTCTTAAAATTGCTATCGATTGCGATGGAGTGTTGAAGAGACTTTTTTACATTTACAAGCATTCGTTTGAATTACTGTGCTCCGAACATTTATTTTAATGGACAATACCATATACTGGATTAATGTGAATTTATCCAGGAACTCGGATCTTTTTGAATTTACCTTCAATTCATTTAAAGACACTTGGATTTAAAACTGACGTATTCTGTATCGTTGGCACATAACCACATTATATTTAACATTCGAAATAACGTTGTAACTTAAATGAATCTATTATATCTAATGAAATTAATAAAACATTTTAGGAAACAGGAATTTATAAAGTACAGCATGGTTTCATTCTTTCTCTTCGACATTTTACGGAAATAAGATAATATTTAGAATTTTGCAAAAGCTGATGGTTGTCGCATTTCTGTTACGGTGCTACAACTCCTAGATCGTATATATATATATATATATATATATATATATATATATATATATATATATATGTGTGTGTGTGTGTGTGTGTGTGTGTGTGTGTGTGTGTGTGTGTTGCTATTCATTTTACAGAAATTTATAATCCTCTATGAAGTCAGAATGATTACCACTTGAATACTACACCATTTTACAGTGCAAGGAGATGTGATTGAGTCTTCCTATATTCTATGTTAATGTAAGCATAAACTATCTGTAATCGGGATGCGTTTGATACGTGTGAAACATCGTGACTAATGTGATGTGATTTTCTATTTGACTTCTGTTGAAGAGTCTCGAAATATATTTTTACTACTAAATATGTATAAATCTCATCATTCTGGAATGTGGGACATATCAATTGTCCCCCTTATTTGTTGCAAATAAATTGTCGCATTGTTTCTCTTTGTTTAACATGTCTGACAAATATTTTTGCACACAAAAAAATGTTTAAATCATAAAAAATTCTGACAATGGTAATAGGTTTTGACGAAACTATTTGATTTTATCCTAGGTCACTGTATTCACATTTAAATGCAGACATTATTAGCTATACAAAGAATTGTACATTTATGCATGAGCTGTAAATAATATAAACCAACTATTATAAAACAAACTTGATTAATATTCTTTACTTAACACAGTTTGTATAATGTCCATTAACAAAATGTAGTCTCTGATTATTTTGTTGTACATGATCAAATATGCGCGAGAAATAGAACTACGATTATGCATCCGTTTTGTTTCATTTTGAAAAGTCTGATAAGTTTCTCCTCGCAAACATCAACATTAACTTGCTTCTTTAGCAGGTCGAACATAAACATTTTAAGCGTCTTTATGATGCAATGTAGAAAGTTACCATCAGAAGGGTACTTGAAAATGTATGTCTGGTGGTTCATAATACTTGCACAAAAAGTTCGTGCAAATGATATTCGTCTTCTTCAACCTCTTTTCACTAACCTCTAGATAGAATGCAATATTACCAATAAGAAACGATAAGTATTTTTATTCTTATATGTTCATTTTTAACAGGTTTGTTACAAACATGGAATAAATGTGATTTCCGAATGAATAATTCTCTCTCTCTCTCTCTCTCTCTCTCTCTCTCTCTCTCTCCGTGTGTTTGTAAAGGGCCTCGATTGACCCAGTAGTCGAAGGCATTCACCTATTAGAGACCACTGACACCTCATCTCTGTCTGATTGGGTTAGAATCTCAGTTTGGCAAACGTGAGTACCTGTGAAAGCTTGCCAGTAGCCTCTCTTGGGTCGATGGTTCACCTGACATCAGATATACTGGCTGCTATGTATAGTCTATCATGCACTGCCAAACATTTGGCGTTAAACTCTCCCACTGACCATAAACCAGACCTCTCTTCCGAACTTGAAATAAAAGTCAAAACCCCTCTTGCAGCATGTCCGTTACTTGTCTTTTTTCCACCCATGTTGTATGAATTACCTTCCCGATGGCAGTCTTCATTTGAGTTTTCATGTAGATGGAAGGCCTTCGTAAAATGATGAAATCATCATGATGTTCTTATTATTATTTTGAGGTTTATTTGTTGTTTTTTTTTTTTTTTTATTTCACAGAACATGCGTTGAGAACAAGACATTTCACTTTTAAAGTTGGGAGAGGTAACCACACCCCCACCCATCATGTCTCAGTTATGAGCCTTCGATTAGTCTACAGGTCATTTGATCAGCCGATTCTAAGCTTTACATTGAGATATCGAAATAAATCCACTCGATTCTCTAGTGTTTGTGTATTAAATGTCTAACTCAAAAAGTTTTATCAATCTGAAATAAAGAATATTGATAAGTGGTTTTAAAAAATATGATTTAGATCGTGCTATAAATATAACAATAGATGATAATGCGTAATTTCATAACTCTATAATTAACAGGTCCAAATATCTGTATTTAAGGTTATAGGAATAACAAAACTGTACCATACGATAACGTATTAAATTAACACATCATATTATTTCTGATATGCTGATTTCTTTGTATGTCTCTTTTCTAAGTATAATAATCAAACACTGACCTGATTCCAGATATGTGGCTTAAAAGAATAATTAGACCAATATATACATCTACGGGGAAAGGGTACCAAGTTTTCCCGGGAATTTTGAATTCATGATTTTGCACTTTTATGGTGAACCATTTATATCTGTACTTAAAATAATACTTCAAAACATTCAGATTCTCACAAAGATCGTGAGAAAAACCTACATGTTTTTCTTGAAATGGTCAAAACCTTGCAGCATGAAACTATTTTGTTCCTTTATTGAGTCTAGTACTTCGGAGAATATATGGACGACAGAGGTATGGTTGATGATATTAAAAGACAATGTCAATCATAAAATTTTAAGAATAATACATGACATCTATCATTGGCACTGATAGGATATTTAGGCTCATATGCAAAATCTACTGATTGGCCCTTGCCTGCCTAATCTATAGTGTAAGTAAATAATTCGTGAGCCCAATGCTTCGCAAACTCTTGCTATATAGTAGCTATGTCCCATCTATGTATCATACAATTAAAGCTTGTGTCAGGTGTGGCGGAGCAATCTGCTTTTTCTCTTACTGTATAGTGAGTAGTAGTACAATAGGCTGATCCTCGACCAAAAGCGGATTCTAGACCAGAGACCCAAACATAAATATATTCTGACATTTTTTTCACCACCTCAGAGACCCCCTCTCCTCAAAAAACCACCCTCCGTCTCCAAATTTCAGTGACTTGATCTTCGACCAAAAGCGGATTCTAGACCAGAAACCACCACCCCAAATTTGGAGAGAGGGGATTTGTCTAGAACATCACAACTGAAGGTAGACTAGTTGACGAATAATATACTACTATAACCATATTTTATGATAATCTTTTTCATACCTGCTGACACTCATTGATAGGATATCCGTTAACATGCTGTCAATAATACGAAACTCGCGTATTAAATTGTCCATATCATATTTTACACCTCGCAAATAAGATCGTATCTGATCAAGTAATTTTTTATAAGTGATACTAGCTATCTTAAAAGCATTTTTTCAGTCTCAAGTTTGGGCTCAATCTTTAAACATGCTGTTGAAAGAGAGACACCGACACCATATATTATTAAAAAAAATGATTTAATAATGCTCCACTTGAGATTATACCATAGCTGGCCATTAACAATGGCAAATATGATATTACTCGAAGTATTCTACGATAGTATTTATAACATTGTTTCACACACCAAAGGTTTGTATGATACAATTTGTAATATTTCACTAGTGCTTCAACATCTTGTTTTGCAATTTCATCTGAAATATGATTGAAATCGATGATATGTTTTTTCATTATACAGTATTTGGTCATAATTTTTACACGATTGTAAAAGTTCTGATTGCCAACAATTGAATCAAGAAATTCGCAAAATTTATTATTTTTAACTAAAAACTCTCTGTATTTGTCATAAACGACTGACGAAGTATGATCATACTGTTTATCTGTTAGTACCTCATTTTTCTTTAACCAAGTGTATGAATCAAAACTGTCTTCTAATTCACCTTCGTATAAATCTGTTTTATTTACTAAATTACCGTAATCTTTTTCTGTTTCATCAATATATCCGAGTATCAAACTTATTTGATCTAATGTGAAATTTTTGAAAAAACAATATTGTCTAATAATTGCATATGCGACCACGAAATTTGCTAGCATTAATTTTTGGGGATCTTCTTTTCTTAATAATCTCGCATCTGAAATTTAAATGGGAGCAGTACTTACAAAAAAGAATATTTGACTCGATAATATTTTGTATGGTTCTGTGAATATTTTCTAAATTTCATTGTAATAATTTCGTAATGATAATTGTCTGGAGCGCTGGATTGACGGAAATGGGATATCGTCTGCTTCACCTATGTCGTAATAAGAATCAGACTTTTTTTCAACTTTGTTTGTCGGACTTCGTCAAAAACTTTCTTTGCTCATCATAACTAAGAGAACTAATTTCATTGTCAAAATCTTTAATTATCTTTAGAGACCTTTCAACAATAATCGGATCAAATTCTGGGCCTTTTTTACGTATCATTGGCATAATTGCGTTTGCGTACACTTTAGTAATTAACTCCGCGTCTGGTGACATAGTAACGATTTTAAATAGGGTTTCTTTGTCGTGGTAGTAAATGCCGAGAGACTTAAAAATTTCTCGTTTTGAAAAGCTATTGTATAACTTCTTGTTTCTTTTTATTCTTATTATTTTAGATTCCACAAATCTGTTGAGACTATCATGGCTACCCTCTACAGACATTTTTTGATTTCTCTTTCACCGTAAGCCCGTTCTTGTATTAAGTTCGATTTTATTAGCAAATCCAAATTTCCAAAATCAAGCTCGAGCAATGTTTTTTTTTAGCAGGATTTCAACCTGTTTAAGTTCTTCTAGACAATCATCAGGATAACAGTATCTGCTTATCACTTCATAATTTTCTGCTGCTTCTTTTTGTTGTTGTCCTCGCCTATTCATAACACAAACAAAATTTTTTTCTTCTTCTGACAATGGAGAGTTTATCATTGGAATGGAAAAAAATTTTCTGGTATTTATTGCACGTGCCGCTAATGATTCGTCTCCAACCTTTTTAGTGGGGTCAAAAATATTATCATAAAATTCTCTCGCAACGTCTATAAACCATTGGGTTGTCATTATTTTATAGCAATAGATTAAATTTGATCATCGAGTGTGTATACTTGAAATGCTGTTAGTCCTGGAAACGGATGTTCAGCAGCGAGAACATAAAGTAGAAAATATAAGTACTTGTTAGCCGTATTTTGTAAAATATTATGTTGTTGAAATATAAGTGTCCGTTTTACTATATAATGTTGTCCAAATAATATTATCATTTGATCCGTCAAACCGCCAATTATAAATTCGACCAACACTAGAGTTTAATCGGCCTCGCAAATGAAATTGCCAAATAGCAACTGCAGTAGGACATTTAATTCTAATCCAAAAGTTTTCAACTTCTCTGTTGGTCGTCCACTCGTGTCTATCAGAGAAAGCGTAATAAGGATAATTTTCAGGATAATATGATGATGCGCTTACCTCAAACCCAACTCGATTGTCAGTTGCCTTAAAAAGTGTTGGAATATACCCAACATTGTTTTTGGTTCGTTTTATACCACTAGACAGACTATCAACATACGATTTGTCAGATGATTAGGATTAACTGGAACATATGTCGTAGTTATTTTATTATTTCTCATGTTTATATTATCTTACATTGGTCCACCAGATTTCTTAAAATATGAGGTAAGTTCTTCTTTTAACTGGCCATAAGTAATAGCATCAGTTTCATTAGCTGGTGGTGAGGTTGTCGGTAATCCAGTTATTTTTAAATACGACATAGACAGGTTACCTGTCATTGTGTCGCCGGCTTTGTTAAGTTTACTGTCGTCAACTGATTTTAGTTGCGCATAACTTACCTCTTGCGTTAAATCTGCTGGAGGATATGAAGTTTCTAAACCTAACACTCGTCGACCTGACATATTAATATAACCCGTAAGTGTCCCACCGGTTTTATCAAATTTGTTATTATCCACATACCTCAACTGTAAATAACTTACAGCTTGAGTTTGATTTAAGTTTGCTGGTGGATATTCAGTCTCCAAGCCTACAACCTTTTTTCCTGACATATCTAAGTTACCGCTTAATGTTCCGCCAGATTTATCTAGTTTATTATTGTCGATGGATTTTAGTTGTGCATAACTAACAGCTTGTGTATTAACAACATTTAATGGTGGATATTCTGCTTCTAAACCTAGTACTCGTTGATTTGACATAGACAGGTTTCCTGTCATTGTATCGCCATTTTTGTTAGGTAACCTGATAAATCAACAGTTCCGCTTATTACCGCAGTTTTTGACGTTGAATCGTCTGTTAATGTTCCAAATTTGGTATAATAGCTCATTATTTATTTAATATAACATAAAATTGTTAACATTAGTCAGTTTAATATAACATAAAATGTATAACAAACGCTGGCAAAATCGTCGATATTAAATTTTGATACAGATCGGTTGGTGAAACATAAACATAACAACGAACTTCCAGATTGTCACTATCTTATTGTTGGACAAACTGGATCGGGAAAAACAAATTTGCTTATGAATTTTCTGCTGGGCGATAATTTTAATTACGATCACTTTTATATTTATACAATTAATCCACAACAAGATAAGTACGAGCTACTCAGCGAATATAATAACAAACTTCGTGATGATCTTGATGCTGGTGGAGATTTTGTTATTATCAAACAACCAGAAGATCTTGTTCCTGTTAATCAACTTGATTCAGATGAACATAAGATAGTAGTTTTTGGTGATATTCCGCTAAATAATGTAGAGATGAATAAAATAAGATCATATGTTTCACTGTCGCGTAATAAGAAATGCAATTCTGTTTATTTAGCCCAAGATTTTTATAATGTCCACAGATTTATTCGGCGAAATGCTGGTTGTTTTATATTATTTCCAGGACTGGAGAACGTTGACGTTAGAAATATTGCAAACAAGCAATGTGGCGATGTGACAAAAGATAAATTTATTGAATTATATCATAAAGCGACAGTGGATAAATATAACTTTTTCTTATTTGATAAACTAACACGTGATCCAGCTATGATGTTTAGATGTTGTATTGAAAATTATCTGCAGTAAGTTTTTGATTTCAATAGTCTTAATTTTATAAAATTTATATATAATAAAATGGAAAGACAAACAAAGTACAGAAAACATATAGAAAATCTAAAAACACTTGTTCAATCTAAAGCTGAACTTAGGCACATGATTCAACAAGCACGACGTGGACAGATAGTTGCCGCAGAAGCAACAGCTACAGCTCTTAAACCAGTTACTGAGGCATTATTTGGAAAACAACCTGAAACTAAACCGTTATCAGAAGAAGAAGTTACAAAACTACAGGAAAAAGGTTTGGTAGGATTAATTAAGGAACAACAAGAAGCAGCTGCTGCAAAAATTATCGCCAGATCTGACGAAGAAAAAAGAAAATTAGCCGAAGCACTTTCAGCTCATCTTAATCCCGTTGCTAGACAAGCTGAAATAGATCTCCTGATCAATAATCCACTTAAACTTGAAAGAAAATTAGCAGGTTTAGCAACTGGGCCGATTAAAAGAAAGTTAGAAGATATAGAAGAAAAAAAAAGCTGAAAAAGGAAAAGGAAGAGAAAAAGAATATGATCTTGATCTATGAAATGTATATGATAGAATAAAAAAATTATGAGTATGAAGATTTTAATAAAGAATATGGATTTTAAAATGTTAGATCACATAATATTGCAAAAGATGATTTTAATGCTGATGAAAAAATAGAAAAACTAAGAGAAATAATATATAAAGGTGAAGATGTTGATAATACCAGAAATATAACAATAAATAATGAAAACTACAAGCAAAATATTAGATTAGTTCGACACGCAATTATTGCTGAACTTTAGGCGAAAGATATTAATAATATAACAATATTAAAAAAAATATAAACTTAATTCTCATCTTAATACTATAGATAGTGAAGCAAAAATTTATGCTGATGCAAGATTAGATTATAGAAAAGAAACGTTCGCTATAGGTAAGGAAGCAGCAGAAAAAGTAGCTCTAGAAAGATCACTTGACAAAGCTGAAAGTTCGCCATTGCAAAAAAGTGTGATTGAAATTGAAAAACCGCTAATATCTCCAGAAAAAGGTTTTAACGGTAAAGGAGATAAAAAATAATCCAATAACAAAATCTGAATATGATGATTTTTTTTAAAATTTAGATATTAAAGGAGATGTTGATGATATTCCAAAATGGCCATTAGATGAATATATTAATTTTACTGGATTATTAGGTACTATTAAAGCAAGAGGTGAGGAAGCTTATGAAAAGTTTTTATAAAATTACAATAAAAGAATATTCAGGATTTTCTGCTAAAGCTAGAGATGGTGTTATTGCTGGTGTTGTTAAAGATTCTGCAGAAAGAATTAGAAGTAGAAAATCAAGTTATGTAAATTTATATGATGAATTTGAATATAATGATAAACTTCGCACGAGTAAAATAACAGGAACAGGTGGAAAAATATTTGCATCAACTGCCGAAATGATTGACAGATTAATGCTGCTGATATCGTCAAAGGAAGCTGGAAATGTTGGTGCTGAAATTGACAATGAAATTATTGACATACTTGATCATTTAAGATCAGAAAATTTATTAACATCTGATGAATACGAAACTTCACACGGCGACTTAATTTTGTAAATATATAATAAATAGCAATGTCAACAACATTATTACTTGACTCTAGCACAGCTGCTAAAGATAGTGCAAATATTTCAGTAAATTATATTCCGCCAATACAACTTGATACTGAAAAACAGTATGAAATTGGACTAATTTCATGTACATGTTGGCATTCTATGGCTAACGTAAAAACTGGAGTAAACGATGAATTTTCATTTAATCCTGGCGCTTGGGTAATATTTAAAATTCCGCAAGGAGCCTACATCGTAGCTGATTTAAATAAGACGATAAGCGAATTAATAAAAAAATGGAGGAGTTGCAGATAATTTTGAATTAACACCAAGCTATAATACATTCAGAGCTAGAATAACATTAAAAATAATTTGATAATAGATTTTTGATCAGAAACAAGCATAGCTTCGCTGATAGGATTTACTCACAAGCAATACGGATCTGTAGCAGAACAAACTATTACACATGACGGTGACCTGCCAGTAAATATAACTGACGTAAATACAATATTAATAAATTGCTCCATTGCACCTGGATCTTACTCAGCCCAGGGTAGTAAAGGACAAACGATATATAGTTTTTCGCCAGACGTTCCATCGGAATCGCTTATGCAAATTAATCCACGGCAAGTTATTTATTATCCGTTAAATGTTGAAAATCAAATAACGAGTATAAATATGCAGATGACAGATCAGTCTGGACGACAGCTGGATCTGGATAATGAAGTTGATACTTACTATTTACATCTACGCGCACAATCGACTTCGTGATTGACATAGCAAGCTATTGTTTTTATACAACCTCAGATATAATGAAACAAAAAAAAAATTTACAGAAGAAAAATTATTGATGGATTTTTGGGTCATATATTTACTAAAATTATTGAAAATGTTCTGGGAATCGCACATAAAGTTGCACCAATTGCACTTGACGCGTCAAAAGCCTTTGCAACTGGCGCCGCATCTGCCGCTGGAACTGCTGTTGGACAAAAGGTTGCTGATAAAATTAAAGGACAATCTGCACCACAGATTGCAGATATAAAACAATTTGTATCAGAAATCTCTCCAACAAAAGAAACGCAACGTGCTATGATAAGAAAAACAAAACAAAAAAACTTTTATCACCAAAAAGGAGAACAAATTATACAAAAATTAATATCTAAGGTAACAGCGCCAATCACTATGTGATTGATGACAATTTTGTATAATCTAACAAATAAAAAATATCTGTTAAAAATAATCTCGATTTAGCAGAAACTTATGACATCGATGACACAGTAACAGAATTTGAATATATTGAGTATCTCGATGAAAATTCTAATGAGCCAAATAAAGCTGGTGTCAGAACATTTAATACCAGAGATGAAGATGTATTTCGTTTACTTCACAAAGCAATGTTGGAAGTTCGCGGCCAGATTATGACAGTGGCTAATCCACCTGTCGCAATTGCAGCTAACGCAGAAGTAGCACTTGTGAATAATGGCTGGTGCCTATTTAAAAGTGCTAGATATCAGCTGGCCAATCAAACTATTTAAGATATTTCAAGTCACCTGCAAGTTGCAAGTACAATTTTAAATACTATTTCATTTTCTGATGATTACTCCAGATGAACTGCAACTAATATGATGTGGTTTAAAGATACTGGAGCTGGTTTAGCTGCAGGTGAACTTTTTTCAAATGCTATTCTTGCTCACGGAGCTGATACCGCTGCAGATGCTGTAACTGTAAGAGGTTTTCTTATTGCTAATGCTGCTAATTTTGGTGGAGTAGCACCAGCTGCAGCCGCTAATGCAGACGCCACAAGAGTCTCACTTACTGCAGCTTGTAATAATCTTGATATAACACCACCAGCTGCAGCTGCGACAGGAGTTGAAATGTTAGATCATGTTAATCACACAATCGGTTTGAAAAATCCACTTTACAATGATGGTTATTTTAAGAGAAAGACACTTACAGCAGAATCATCTCAAATTACAATGATGCTGCCATTAAGTACAATATTTGGATTTTGTCGCGGCTATAATACAGTATTTCGTGGAGTTAAATATACACTTATTTTAGATCGGGCAGAACAAAATTATTGTTTATTTAGATCTGGCGGGGCTGATGTACAGTTTATCATAAACAAACTTGAGCTGTGGATGCCACGAATAACACCAGCAGTTTCAAAATCGCTCAAATTAGATGATGTTCTTAAGAAACATACAAAGAAGATTTATTTTCAGCAACATAAAATATATCAAACAGCAGTTCCAAATACCACCGACTACACATGGCGAGTTAAAACAACGTCGACTGAATTTATTAGTAACAAAGTTGCTTGTAATTTTGCCAATTTTGCAAGTTTAATCTGTAATTTGTATATAATGACAAAATATATTGTAAAATAAATATATCTGACTGATGGTCAAGTTAAAAAATTAGCAGCTGCTGTTGCAAAACAGAGGCAGGTATCATTAAAATTAAAACCCAACACTGAAAGTGTTTTGGGTACTTTAACAAAATTAATGTTAACCCAAAACCAAGTAAATAAATACGATCGCAAAAAAAAACTTTTGTTTTAAATTTAAGTGATACACAAATAACTGCGATGGCAAAACATGGCGGCTTCTTTGGTCCGGCACTATCGGTAATTTCCAGAACGTTAATACAAAAACTTTTGCCGGTGTTAGGTACATTAGGACTAGCAGCAGCGTCTGGCACAGTATCTTGCGCAACGAAAAAAGCAGTTGAAGGTCATGGAATCGTCCGCGGCGGTTGTATTGTTGGCAGTGGAATTGTTGGAGGTGGAATAATGAAAATTTTCGTTTAATTTTATGTGGACTGATAAATGTCGATGGTGATAGAAGTATAATTTTATGCGAACTGATAAATATAATGCCACGACGAAAAACAGCGAAAAGAAAGACAACGAAAAAAAATAGACACGATGTCGTCCAAACAAAGGCGGATTTATAGGACCGTTGCTGGCGGGAGTAGCGGGAAGTCTACTGCCAAATCTACTGGGAATAGGACGAGGACTAACATTACCGGGCACAAGACGTTGAAAACGTCTGCGTTAAGTAACTTTGATACACTTGATGAACTAAAAAAAGTAACCAATTTCCGTGGAGTTTATTCTAAAGATGAACTTGCGGCAATTCCGCCAGGATCGTGTGTGATAAATATACAAGATTTCAATGACGGATCTGGCACGCATTGGGTAGCAGTTTATAATAACAATTATTTTGACTCATTTGGACTTCCACGTAGCGACGCAATAAAAAATATATAAACAAAAAATATAAAATAATAAAATACTCGTCTAATCAAATTCAACCTGTTGGAACTTTTGCTTGTGGATACTATTGGATAATGTTTATCAAACAGATGAATAAAAGTCCAGATTTTTTAAAATTTATCTTACAGTTTGACAAGCATCCTTCTCAAGCCAATGATGAGATTGCAATTAATTTTTATCTAAACTTTTGTATATAAAGTCAACATATTGTCTCAAATGTAAAACTAAAGCAGAAAACATCAATGAAACAACAGAAAAAACAAAAAATAATAGGACGTTGATAAAAAGTATTTCCGCAATTAAAAGAAAAAGTATGTTTTTGAGGAAATTGTCCGGAGCTGGATGTACTGACGTTGTCAGGGACGTTCTTTTAGTAGACGACTGAAAGTTACATATTATTGTAAAAGTTATTTTAATAGAATGAAATATAATTGTGATTGTGATAGAGATCTCTGTCTAGAGCAAAATAAAATTGTCACGTACTGTCAGAAATGCAACAACAGAGAATTAATTGGAACAGGTATAGATATACATAAAGTAATTGGCAAATTGCCAAAACCAAAAGGAGACTGGATATTGCCAGGCCATAAATATACTAGACCGTATAATCCGTTAGATAAACAACTTGACGAGAACGATACTCCGCTGCCAGGACAAAAGCCTTACAATCAAGTTGATAGCATAGCAATGCGCCATGATATCTGCTATCGAGACAACGAACAGGACAAAGCTGGCTGTGATAAAGTAATGTTAGACGAACTTCGTGATATGAAACCGGTGAATATGCGAGAACGTGTTGACTGAATGTTAGTACAGGGTTTTATTGGAGCAAAATATAAACTTGGGCTCGGAAAGGAATTATATGATGATCTTGCATCAGAGCTACACAAACCTAAAAAAGGTTTCCGCGACGAAAAGTTGTCGCAAATGCCGTTGAAGATATCTGGACGATAGATTTAGTAGATGTGTCAAATCTTGCTGAATTTAACAATAATAAAAGATATATTTTTAATGTTATAGATGTTTTTAGCAAATATGCTTTTAGTGTGTCAGTTTCAGATAAGACAGGAACGTCAATAATTGATGCGCTAAAACAAATAATAACAAATACAGAAAGAAAACCAAATAGAATCTGGACTGATCACGGAGCAGAATTTTTCGATAAAACGTTCGAGCAGTTTTTGCTCCAAAATAACATCAAAAAATATGTTACAGGAAATGAAGGTAAAAGTGTTGTCGTCTAGCTACTTAATCGCACACCAAACGAAAAAAATCAACAAATATTTAACAGCTAAAGATACAAATAAATATATTGACAATTTACAGCAAATTGTTGACGAATACAATAACACGAAACACAGATCCCATTTGCTGTCGCCAAATGACGCAATTACAAATCCAATATTAGCAAACGAAAACATGTACCGGAGACATAAATTTAAAGTTGGTGATCGAGTTAGAATTTCTCTGACAGAAAAAAAAAAAACCACTTGAAAAAGGATTTACTCCAAACTGGAGCGAAGAAGTATTTGTTGTTGATAAAGTACTTTTAACAATACCAGTGACTTATTCGCTAAAAGATTTATTAGGTGAATCTATAACTGGTAGTTTTTATGAACAAGAACTTCAGAAAACTTCCCAAGATATATTTGTTCTTGAAAAAGTGATTAGAAAGCGCGGCGATAAAAGTTTAGTTAAGTGGAGAGGATATAGCGATAAATTTAATAGCTGGGTACCAACTCGGTCGATTTCAACGACTGCGATACAATAATATTATTATAAATTTGTTCGTATTTCATAAATACAGATTTACATTTAATAGCTTTACATAACGAAATTAAATGTAATTTTCTTCTATTATCAACTGGCATTAAATTAAATATTTTAACAAAAATAAAATCATATTTTATATTTCTTTGATGGCCAGTTACTTTCACACCAAGAAAGGTTTGATAAGGTGCCAAAATATTTGTTGTTCGGTGACTGTAAAATTCAAGTTTATAATTTTTTTTAGCGATATGATGCTTGACATTATATCGTCCAGTTGTCGGTCTTTTGAAATTTTGTTTATCTATAACGTCAGTAATTTCATCGTCGTCGTTGTTGTCGTACAAAATATCATCTTCGCTATAGCTAGCAGATTTGTCTTAATTGTCGTTGACGACTTTGTCGTTAGTGATTGTATCACTAGAGATAAAATCTCCTGCGTATATATCAGCAAGTCTTTTCATCAAGTTCATTTTTATCTAATTTATAATAATAATGACAAGCGAAACGAAATCTCCAGAAGTAAAATATCATCAAAAAGTTAATATATTAAATTACAGAGAACTGGCTGAAGCAGTTCGAAAATGTTTGTCGGGTTATAGCGCCTATTCGGTTAATGTGAATATAATGCAAGGCGAAAATTATGGAATACTTCTAACAACGGCAGAAAAAAATAAACCTAATGAAAGTTCCTTTATAACATTAAAATTTTATAAAGATGTTATTCTGATGTTTTGCCATAATTGTCTTACAAAGACCGAGCTAAGAAACATCATTGATCGTCATATTTGAAACTAAATCTGTCAAATGTTGACATTGAAGTTGTTGATTTAGTTTTGCCGTCAGCGATATCTTTTAATCGCTGTGAATGAATTTTAAGATGCTTTGCAGCAGATTTTATTGACTTAAATTTTATTTCCTCACCTGTTTCTAGATTTCTTGAAACAATTGATTTTGGATCTTTAAAATTAGATCCTTCAGAATTAGCTCCTCTTCTACTATTTTTTCTTTTGATGTAACTAAATCTAAATGTTCTAGACGATTATCAGATTTAATGTTGTTAATACGATCGACAACTAAACCAATAGGTATTGCGCCGTTAAATGTTTCATAAATAAAATGATGCGATAGATAACCAACAAAATCTGTTTTTGTTCCTCCAACCATCACCAACAGGTATCCAGTGTTTTGTAAACTTCCAATAACTTTTTTTGTTCTTACATGTCGAATAATTCCTCTATCATTAGCCTCATATAAATCAAATGCTGAATGACGTTGAAATTAGTTTTGTAATGCTAAATTTTCAATATTATCGTCAGTAATCGAATTATTGACTCGATATACTCTTTGTCTTTCTGGAATTTCATCGCAGAACAAATTATAGATAAAATCTTTTCTGAACATTTTGGTTATAACTGTATCATCACCCTTTACTGAAATTATCATTCCAGCTGGTATTGATTTACCTATAGGTTTTGGAGATTTTATACAAATAACTGAACCAAGTGCATTTCCAGCATATAAGTTGTACTTTGGATGAACATGATAAGTTTCTTGCTCTTCCGCTGTGAATCTCATATATCTCAAAATTTCTGTCATTATACTATAGGGGTTTTATATCTCTAATTGATTTTTACGTAATTTTCAATTAAATACAAAAATACTATATATAATATAATGTTAAAATTGTGTGATATTGCTAAGAAGAGCATTATCAAAACAGAAAAAATTGCCAGTGCATTTTCTGGCTACGACAACAGTTACAAATTTGATCATCAAAATGTTTTAGCAAATTTTAACTCCACAAATTTATATCATCTTTTACAACCAGTTATAGCTCAAGAACTTGCTGCTCACAAAAGTATCAGACTAATACTTCAGTATCATATGATTTGATCAAAGTTACATGCAATCGAAAAAGATATACTTGATATAATTTTTGAAAATACAAGTTTGGACAGCGAAATTGCAGAACCATATCTAACAGCTAAATCACGAAAAACATCAACTGGAGCAAATATTGCCACAGTAGCAATTGAAATACACCAAGAAATAAATAGAAAATTGCAGGAATTTACTTCATCTGGGTCAGGTTGGAAATTTTAGATGACAAAGGAAGTTTTAATTCACACGGTAAAATATAACGTACTGCGAGGTAGTTCTTACGTCGATCTCCCACAAAAAATTAAAAACAAAAAATGTTGCATAAATGTCAAAAACAACGACGATCAATGTTTTCGTTGGGCAATATTGTCTGAAAGACATCCTCATATTGACCACAGCGACAGAATTGAAAAGTATTTGCTGTACAAGGATGAGCTAAATTTTAGTGGAATAACTTTTCCAGTGGCAGAAAATCAGATACCAAAGTTTGAAAAACAAAACAACATTTCAGTAAATGTTTTCGGACTAGATGAGCGAGTAAATGTTTACCCAAGATATATTTCAGAGACTGCTACACAAAAGAAAACAAATTTATTATTTTATCGAGGACATTACGTTTGGATAAAAAAACAAACTTTAACGGACTAGTTGGCGGACAGTATAATAAAAATAAAAAGAAGAAATATTTCTGTTACAGATGTTTGCAGGGTTTTTCTAAAAATGAGAAACTACAGGAACATCTTAAATACTGCGCCAATGTTCAAACGAAAACGTATTAAAATTTAAAAATTATGATCATAAGCTAAATATCCCTTTCGTTATTTATGCTGATTTTGAGTGTCTACTTGTTCCTGTGGCTGGCGCTGAAAATAATCCTAATAAATCAAGTCCAAGAAAAATACAGCAACATGTTCCTTACGTAGTAGCTTATCGAGTAGTTTGTTGCGTCGACGATAAGTTTTCATGTCCGGTTAAGTTATATAGATATAAAGATAGTGAATCTGAAAGTCCAGCAATTTGGTTATTAAAAAATCTTACAGATGATGTTAATAAAATTTCTAACAAATTATTTAAGACAGCTCCAAAGAAAATAACGTCTAAACAAGAACTTGGATTTGATGAAGCAGTTAATTGTCATATTTGTGAAAAATCTTTAGCAGACTCCGATAAAGTGCGCGATCACTGTCATCTAACTGGCCTTTATCGTGGGGCAGCTCATAATAATTGTAATTTAAAATTTCATGCACCCAAGTTTATACCTGTCGTTTTACATAACTTTCGCGGCTATGATAGTCATATCATTGTAGAAGCTTTTGGTGATGATGAGGTTAAATCTAAACTAAAACTAAATAATAAGATAAAATGTATACCAAATAATTTTGAGCAGTATATGTCAGTTACTCTCGGAAAATTACGTTTCATTGACAGCCTGCAATTTATGGCAGCACCGCTAGACGAGCTTGTAAAAGGTTGTAGCACTTTTAATAATCTGCGAAGTTGCTTTGTTGAAAACTACGTCGATCTGACAAAAAAAGGTATATTTCCATATGAGTATCTCGACGACTGGAGCAGATTTAATGAAACTTCTCTACCCGGCAAAGATACATTTTACTCGCAGCTAAAAGGCGAATATGTGTCAGACGATGAATACAAGTATGCACAAGATATTTGGAATAAATTTAGCTGTAGAACATTTGGTGATTATCATGATTTATATTTGAAAACAGATGTATTACTACTAGCAGATGTTTTCGAGAGTTTTCGTAAAGTTAGTCATAAAAATTATGGACTAGATCCTTACTGGTATTATTCCTCTCCGGGACTATCATGGGACAGTCTACTAAAAACAATCCAAATAGAATTAGATCTCTTGACAGATGTTGATATGTTTAATTTTATTGAAAAAGGTATCAGAGGCGGAATTAGCGTCATAACAAAAAACAATATGCAGTAGCTAATAACAAATATCTAAAAAATTATGATAAAAATCTCCCATCCAATCATATTATTGATCTGGACGCTATATAATTTGTATGGATATGCAATGTCAGAGCCAATGCCCTGCGGTGGATTTCATTGGATAACTCCAGATCAATATTTTAAAGAAACTGAAAAAGATTTACCTAAAAAAAGTAATAATAATTTTTCCGATATTTCATACTTTGTTGAAGTTGATCTAGATTACCCTAGTTCATTACATGATCTACATAATGACTACCCATTTTGTGCAGAGTCTATGATAATCGATTACAGTTTATTATCACCTGAGCAACGAGCCATGACAACAGCAAAAAATTCCATTGTTAATAAGTTAGTTCCAAATTTACTCAGTAAACGGAATTATGTTTTGCACTATAGAAACCTAAAACAAGCAGTAGATGCTAGACTAATTCTGAGAAAAGTCCATCGCGTACTAAACTTTAATCAGTCGAGGTGGATGGTAGATTATATTGACTTAAATACCAAACGTCGTGCTATTGCTAAGACCGACTTTGAGAAAAACTTTTTTAAGTTAATGAATAATTCTGTATTTGGTAAAACGATGGAGAGCATTAGAAAATGAGTCAAAATTGAAATTGTAAATGATATAAATCGCAGAAATAAATTAGTTAACGATGATGATTTTGTTAGTATGAAAATATTTAATGAAAATCTTGTTGCAATACAACGACGAAAGACAAATTTAAAGTTAAATAAACCAATATATGTTGGTGCAGCTGTACTTGATATATCAAAGTGGCTGATGAACGACTTTCACTATAATTTTACCAAAAAGCAGTGGCCAGATTCAGAGTTGCTATTTACTGATACAGATTCGCTAGTTTGTAATATAAAATGTGAAGATGTCTATGAGGATATTTATAAACGCCGTGACCTATTTGATTTATCAGATTATCCGACAAGTAGCGGATATCATGATGATACTAACAAGAAAGTTATTGGTAAAGTGAAAGATGAATTTATGTTTGTGCCGGTGAGAGAGATTGTTGGACTTCGAAGTAAAATGTATGCCGTAATTCTCGACGATAATAAACTAACAAAGAAAACGAAAGGTATCCCTCGTGGATATGTGAAGAAATGTATGAAATTTAATGATTTTAAAGCCACACTAAACAATAATGTCAGTTTTATTAAGACAAATATAATCAGAAGCAATCGTCACAAGCTCGAAACTGATACGATTATAAAAGGTGGACTATGTAATTTTGATGATAAACGTTATTGTGATGATGGAATTAATACTTTAGCACTTGGGCATTATGTTTCTCTGATACATCAGTAAAAGGATCATTTATTTTTTCTTGGTCTTTTTCAGTCCTAACGAGAAAAGTAATCCAATACGAGCCATCAGATTTTTCCAAAATTAACTTTAAGTGTATTCAATCCCATGGTTTTTATACTTGTGAACATAGAATTACCATGTTATATCTTCCTTGAGCTATTATATAATTTTCTGAAAGATATTCTATAACTGTTTAAAGGAAACGGCCAATTAATGTTTGTTATTTCTTTTTCTGTCTCATATTTTATTTATTTAAAATATCTTATTTTTAGTTTTTTTTTCAATAAGGGAGATAATACCGTTCCAGCTTGTTTAAAAATCGTATCTAGTTTATCGAACATAATGCACTGTATTTGTCTGTAATGTGTTTATTGATTTTCGACTGCGTAAGTCTGTAATACAGCGCTGTATTCAAGTGATTTCCAGACGTATTAGTAATTTCGTTTTGTCTGTCTGTTTCAGTAAAAATCATCTGGTATAGTATTAAAAGCCTTAGACTTTAAAGCCGTACTGAAACAGTGTTGCACTTGTATGTCATTGTATAAGACTTAGTAAAACCCACTATCGGTTTTTTCAGACTGCAAAGTCGTACACGGCCGCTGTATTAAATTACAGAATAAATGCTGCATTTGGCAACTTCATATACGAGCGCAGTCTAAAGCTTCGTTTTTCTGTACAAATGTAAGATTTCAGATTTCGCGATTAAACACACACAAACCCACACACATACATACATATATGCAGGAATGTTGGATTCTCGTACTGAAAGTCTGTGGTTCGGTTCTCATCACGGGCATATGTTGGTGGGTATGGTTCTGGATTACCAAATTTTTTTCTAAAAGATGGGGAGCTCCGCAGCAGCTCCAAGGTTTGATGTGATTTCTCATCGCGGTGAGTGCGTTTTGCATTCACCCCGGGGTTTGATTCGGTGTGTGTGTGTGTGTGTGTGGGGGGGGGTAATATGAAATCGCAATGCCTAGACAGTCCTCTGAATCTCTAGAGTTTCGTTTCGTTTAGTGATTCGCCGGGGGATGTGTCTATGCAAGGAGCTCCCTAAAATAACCGGTAGCATGTGTGAGCTCTCTACCTCATTTGAAGGGCATCCCATAAAAAACATTCAGAAAGAATGTTGCCAAAAAGAAAATATTGTGGGGTGCCAATAACGGTCACAAGAAAGACATCATCATGCAAGGGTCCCTCAAAGGAAACAAAGGCAATGAAGGGAACCCAGTGGAATGGTAACCGCTTATGATGCTACTGGTTATTTTTGATATTTCGTATATGTAGTTTACATATATAGTATATTTTTGTATACAATAAATTTAGACTTAAAGAGATACAACTCTACTAAAACATTATAAGGTACAAAAAAATGTTTTACTAGGGGAGTTGGGTCTAGTCCAATACTCAAATATAAAAAATTAATATACCAAAAAAGTTAATTCAGTAGGTCCTAAATGGTTAAGTTCTGGTCCAGAATCCGATTTTGGTCCAGATCAAGTCACTGAAATTTGGAGGAGGAGGGTGGTTTTTTGAGGAGAGGGGGTCTCTGAGAATCCGCTTTTGGTCGAGGATCAGCCTATTGTACTACTACTTAGTGCATTGAATAAATACGAATTTAAAATTAAATAAATATGAACTTATAATTGGTGAGAGTCTAACAGGCATTTGTGCTGAATTGAAATATTTATGTACTACATTTTTTTTTTTTTAAACTGTATAATTTGTTAATTCAATCATAAACAGTGTTGATGAAGGTAGAAACGCCACGCATCTACTTAACAAATAATTAGCCATTTGACCTGAAATTCCCTAGTTCGTTCACAGTACATGTTTTTCGCCCAATTACTTGATGTACATGAAGCATGGAGATTTGCAAAGATCACAATTACATAAAATTTGCATAACACATTTTAAGAGACATTTTAAAATTGAGGAAACACTACTATTTACAATTAACTTTGATTGGATAAACATGTTATCTCTTAGAACTTGAAAAATTGAAAAACAGGACAGTATGGAATTGTATCATAATAATAAATGAGGTAAAGAAACACACACTTTGACAGATGGAATGCTGAACTGATGGATGGATGGATGGATTAAAACAGCCAAATAAAGGATGGACAGATAATGCATACTAAGACCCATATTCTGACTGATCAAATGAACTGCTGAGAGAGAGAGAGAGAGAGAGAGAGAGAGAGAGAGAGAGAGAGAGAAAGACAAACAGATAGGCAAATTTGCAAACATGACTTTTAGGATGATAAAATTGTACCACACACTTGAATTATTTTAATAATAATAATAATAATAATAATAATAATGTTGACATAGTTCAGCACTTATTCTTGCAAAGCATGTTACCAATGTACAATAGTACAATATCAGCAGACAGAAAAGAATTATATATATATATATATATATATATATATATATATATATATATATATATATATATTATGATAAGATTTTATCGTAATCTTCTTCTCATTCCCTGCTATGAGAAGGAAACACTAGTATCTTTAAGAGATGCCTTGGCCCATTATTAGAGAGAGAGAGAAAGAGAAGAAAGTTCGGGCTCTCTTAAGATAAGGTGTCACTCATAACGGTGTAGATACGGCTAAATTCTTTTGGGGCGCTTGGCAATGCGGAGGTACGGGATCAACTGCAATCATACAAGCCGCTTTGAGTTCTGACGAAACAGACTAATTTTACCAAGCACTTTCCTGGCTACTTATACACAATCTCTCAAGATGCGGCCATATATAGTCATACGTTTTAGTTCTTGGGTTCCTCCAGAATCTCAAAGTGAGGCTTCATCGTTTTCTTACTGACTACCGTCTGGGTCTATACGTCATCAGACATTTTTCCATGAACACGTGCAAAGTTAGTGATATACTTGGCAGAAAGAAATTTGCTTATCCAGCACTGTTGCTGAAGAGTTGTAAATCTGCCAACTTAAGTATTATACGATGTATAGGATTTCACATAGAAAAACAAACTCTTTATTGAAATAGTACACAATTATATTACAAGAATAAAAAAATTGTTTTTAATACAATTTACTGAAAAATTCTATCCTAATATATATATATATATATATATATATATATATATATGAATCATGCCGTATATTTCCGAGTATGCAAATTTGAATTTAACATTGGTCTTAATCAATACTTTATTTTCAACGAGACATTTTTTTCACTTGTAGTCATATTATAAACGCCTATGGTATATCATATGTATAGAAATTGCCATATTCGAGTGCGGTGTATTTTGGCCATATGACTTTAAAAGAGAACAGCAGCAGTTTTACACTGTAACGAATCTGAGCTGAGAAACTTGATTACAGTATTGTAATTGCAAGTTAGTAAAACTGCTTAATCAAATTCCCTTAATCAAGAATTGTTTAACTTTCTGAAAGTTGACTAGAAATGGCACTTAAAAAGAATTCTAAAGATGTATAAAACAACCAATGTAACAAGTAAATCAAAGCAAATGCGCACATCTCGTCAGTTCATATTGTTCGTCCTCATTTCTATGATGCATATAACACATTATCATAACAATTCATAGATAACACACTAAAGCATTAAAGTAAGTATTACATAAAGGAATTAAACTTTTCTTTCCTTCTTTCCAACCGAATTGACATAGCCAGCATGAGTGGATCTATTTTTCGAAAGTGGGATTTCCTTAATATAACCACTCACTTTATAGCTTCTTTACAACAGTCCATTGATAGGATTGAAAATATAAGGTTTTATTATTTGTCAATGTAAATTGTAGCAAAGTTAGGCATTGGTTAAATAGTATTTGCTTCGTTTTCTCTTTTCTTTGCAATTTCATAAAAATCGGTTACGTCGGAAAACGCTCTGTCCTTATAAGCGACTCTTGAATTATGCAACATAGCTTTATTTCATACACTTCTTACCTACATAATTCCATTTTCAAGCTAAATATTCAATAACATAATATTTAGATTTTGATTCCTATGAATTCTTTACTTCCCTGAATATACTTGCCTAATGGTTTAAAAAACAGACAATCTAACAAAGGTGGTATGTCCCATATGGAGCGATGTGTGTCATATTTCCACATCACTTCAGGTTTCAAACTTATCTTATGAGGAAAATAATGTACGCTACATGCGGCAGTTAAAATATTCGTATCACTGATTCTATTTCTTAAAATACAAGTTTGAACATGCTATTGTTTAAGTTTCGAAACACAAGTTTGTATGTGTTTATTGTCAAAGGATAACTTCGGAAATCAGACAGTGATAGCTGCTAATTTTCTATGGAAAGGGTTAATGGTCTATCAACTACATCAAAACCACATGCCCGTGAATGTGCAATGTTTGTTGGCGCAAAGATATAAACACCAGCTATTTGAAGACTTGATGCCTACATTTATCCTTCAGCTACAACACTGGAAGTAACCTGGCTAAAGTGAGGAAGCAACTCAAAAACTAGTCACTCAATCTACCTCCAAAAATCACAGGGCAAGGTCATTTTTGCTCTCCTAACAGAAGGCAGCGAAGTTTACAATATTTAGGCAACTAAATTACCCACTTCACCTTGTAGCATGAGAATTGATATATATATATATATATATATATATATATATATATATATATATATATATATATATATATATCTGTGTGTGTGTGTGTGTGTGTGTGTGTGTGTGTGTGTGTAGTTCTCCATAGAATTTTGAAAATTGCAGTCCATTACGCATTTATAACAAAGTCCTCGTACTGTAGACTTGAAGCCCATGTGACCGTCCTGATTCATTTTGAAATATGTTGTGTCAGCAATATGTTATCTTTTTGCTAGTTCTCCTGCCTTTTAAAAGATTTCGTGATTTAGTAAAAGAATGAAAAAGTAAAGCAGTCAACAACTGTGATAATTGCGATAGTGATGCTACAACTACATGTATAACAACTCTCAGCCTAGTGAGGATCCAACTCATCTGTAGTCTTGCAATTAGCATAATAAAAATCATGTAAACTTGCGATCAAAAAAAGCACATGTATGATATCCACTTGAAAATGAAAGTATGTGAACATGACAATGACAAACATTATTTTCTTTCGGTAGTGACTTGGTTGGTTATAATAACATGATTCAGTACATGTACATACCATGATGACGTTTTGTGGAACCCGCAGATCGTGTTATTATGGGATTACACAATTTTGTTGTAAGACCCTTAACATAAAGTTCTGGACATGGTTTATGTAGGCATACTATTGAAAACTGTTTAGTAAATCACATGGCAAATGCACATACAAAGCAGCAATGGTGCCGAGATGGATAAGAAACAGATGAAATCTACAAGTAAAACGAATGAACTGAGGGCAACTAAAAACATTTACAAACCTACTGAGCCAATACCTACAGTACAACTCACAAAGCTCATGTACATGCTGTAAGTCACTATTCGCAGCTATTTGTATCATTTTGGAGAATTTGAGTACACAAACCTTTAAATGGCATATATTCACTTTATTTCACACCTTGTCCATCAAAAATTCCATTGACAATTATCGTATAAATTCCTCAAAAAATGTTTAACGGAAAATTCAGTTTTAGACACAATCAAACAAGTGGGGTAATCTTGTTTAAACCGGTTTTGACGCACTATGATGTAAGAGGGAAAGTGCCTGCGGTTGGGAAGAAGCTGTACTACAAATATAAACTGAGCCATGACATTGTCATCATTTATCAACAAAGCCAGGGAAAACTGTAGCATCAATAAGATCATCTAAACTTGCCACAGAAAAAGTACACATATGATAATCACTTGAAAATGAAAGTATGTGAACATGACAATGACAAACATCATTTTCTTTAGGTAGTGGCTTGGTTGGTTATCATAAAATCATTCAGTACATGTACATAGCATGATGAAATTTTGTTGAACCTGCAGATTGTGTTATAATATGATTACTTTATTTTCTTGTAAGACCCTTAACATAAAGTTCTGAACATGGTTTATATAGACATACTATTGAAAATTGTTTAGAAATCACATGGCATGTACACATACATAGCAGCAATGGTGCTGAGATGAGTAAGAAACAGATGGAATCTACAAGTAAAACTAATGAACTG
>JAECUM010051992.1:0-13222 GCA_016617855.1 Megalonaias nervosa | reverse complement strand
ATATATATATATATATATATATATATATATATTAAGAACCGTCAATGAAAACTCCGACTATTTGGAAATGACTGAAGGTGTGCATTTTCCTTAGACGTCAGTGGTATTCGCATCGAAACGTTTTACTCACGGAAATGGGAGAGTAGCCCGTTCTCGAACACCGGATCCTCTTCGTTTGGAATTGTCTCAAGATTTGGAATGTGTTAGTCGGCTCTGCCAGTCATTAACGCTTCCATACGATTTGATTCAATCATTAATTGGTATGCGTAAGGAAGTGTGTATCGTTTAGAAGTGTGCATTATTTAGAGACAAATGATTTATACATGATTTTTCTAGTTCAAAGAGAATGAAGTTGATAATTCACTTGGCTCTCGCATGGGTCTATCATCTGACGCTATGTATGAGTCAGGCCAGTGAACTGGTTTCAAGCAGGTTTAATCAAGGTCACCCAGGTATGGTCTATGATTTGAACCACCTTAAAGTTCGTGCAGTTTATTAACCAGTGTACTGACCCATGACTCAAACTAGGTCATTCAAAGTCACTTCCAACACCACAAGTGTGAGATATGAAGTCGCACAAATGAACTTGATGGCCCCGCTCTTTTACTCCTTATGCAACACCAGATGTAGGTTTAAAATAGGTTTGTAATTACAAATTAAGCATTCCCCTTAAATACTTTACTAAATAAACTAATCGTCCTTGAAGGTTAGTAACAGTGATTTTGAGACATGCATAAAATTTTTTTTAAAGCGAATACTAATTATAAAACCGGTTGCAATATATCTAGATTCGAGTGCCTACATTGAACCCTGCATGTACTCGAGGAATAAATGATTCCAAAGTATTCGAAGAAACACACACACACACACACACATGTTCAGGAATGTAAAATAGGCCCGATGCGTTCTATTGCTTCTCGTTAGAGGCGACAAATTGAGGCAGGAGCAACGGTAACTTAATGGTTGGAGTGCCGGAATCATGACCGAAAAGGCGCGGGTCCGAATCCTATCATCGGATCATCCCAAGTTTACTACCGTGGTTTGTTCTTAGGCAAGGCATTTTACTCGGACTGCATGGGCGCTGAATAACAAACATGTGCTGCTATGCCGAAAAGAACCAAATTAAACGAGTCAACTAAATATACAGTCAAACTAACAATCCAAACCAAAAAGCAAAGATATTCTGACTGTGTCTTAGTTGCTCCGCCTTGTCCAATAATCCAGAGGCCGGCAACTTATTTTAAAAAAGCGTGCCACTTTTATTCCGGATTAATTACAAAATGAAAGAGCGCGTGCCACCAATAAGAAAGTAACACTGTTAAAATCGAGATTTTTAGCTGCCCTTCGAGTGCCACACAAAACTCTTGACGTGCAACCTTGTTGCACGCGTACCGTAGGTTGCCTACCCCTGCAATAATCTATACTTGAATTAACCATTTGGAAATAACAGAATCTCAATATGGGATAAATTATTACTAGCTAGATATTTACAATGATAAATTTACTTACATTAAAGTCAAAATTAAAATTAGCTGCCAGGAAAATATATTTTTACAAATTTACAATTTTTATGTTGTAAATCAAGACGACTGCTACAATTCTCATCGAAATTTTTAAATGCAACGTTTCCTGTAATTTAGTTAAAGTAACAATGTTGAAGAAATGTAACAAACATGTTAATTCAGTTTCAAAAGTTCATTTCACTTGAAAAATTTGGGATTATTCCAATTACATTTTATTAGAAATACCAATTTCCATTTTTTAAACTTATTTTGATTTTAAAAATATAGAAAAAACTGCAAACAACACTCAACTGTATTTATTATATTCTTCAATACTTGTTTTTCTCACATATTGCTGACAAAATGAAAATTTACATCATATTGAAATAAGCAAATAATACTAAAGAAAGATTTCATGTGAATAATTCCTGTAACACAACGAATTTTGGGACAGAGGACAAAGCTTATAATTTTCATCTTCAAGAACTTTTATTAAAATGTGAAAGTTTCCATTGTTTTCTGTTTTATCAATGCATATTTTATTTTCTAGCAATATATTATTGTACTGAGAAGCAACCCCTGACTCCTTTTTTTCTTTAATATTTTTGTTATATTGGCCAGTTCCTCGGGATGATAATAGATATACATTCTCAGAGCTTGTATCGTTGAAACAATGACTTCTATATTATAGGCTGAAAATGAACCATAAATATCAGCTTGAAAAATATTATTGAAAGATCCATTTTTAAAAATATCAATACGTTCATGAATTAATCAGACTCATCATTATGACTTGGCTAATTTGAGACATTAAATAATAATAAATATATTTCTAAATACTAGTTTCATTTATTGAGGGTACTTATTGAACATTGTTTGGACCGTCATATAAATCTGACCACCTATTGGATTTTCCACATGATTCCATATCTGAATCATCACAGTGGGTTACCTCTGTTTGGAAAAAATGCATTTGTCACATCGGTGTAACTTTTGGAGGTAATATATCACCTGGGAAAAAAACGTATGTTCGATAAGTACATCACAATTTAGATGGTAGTTACTGCAGTTTTGTCTTGTACAATGGCTTATTTGCAGAATGTAAATATTTTGCCTAATACGTAGAAGGAGAAAGTAAGGAATTCTTTCCTTGCAAAAATGTAGTTGTCTTTGTTGTTGGGTTTAACACCATTCTTCAGTACATGATAGGCTATATATGGCGGCCAGGAAATTTGGTGGAGGAATAACACGGAAAGTCATCGGGAAGAAACACCAACTTACTGGCAAGCTTCTTAAATACCCACGCTTGTCAAATCGAGACTCGAACTCATGCGGACAGAAGTGAGTAGCGTGAGTGCTTTTATGGGTAACTGACACATTTCACCTCAGTGTACCCTGTGCCCTACAAAGTTGGAGCACAGATCTGTATACGTCACAAGCTAGCGCGCGACAGAAGTCATAATATACCAGTAACGTACAATGAAACGCATCTGGACCAAATCTCGTAGTCTGGTTGATTGGATTACACTCTGTGATTACAGAAGATGATAAAAGTCCTATTAATATGCTCGTGTACGGAGACGATGGACTATGGTTTCTATAACGCAGGGGTCAAAGCAGCCAGGGCTGGACGCATACATCCATTAGTATTGGGGTTGGGTGTGACTGAGTTATATTGAGCGGGTGGGAGCGGGAAAGGGGTTCCCCCTCCCCGTACGCGTTTCGAAAAATGTTGCATGTGTTCATTATTTTGGTAGCATCTGAGGGTTTTCTTGGTTTACTTGAATTCGAAACAAATTTTGATGCTATACATCGACTTTTATTAAAAACAAACCGATAACAATATTTTAAAGTTTTAGATACAAAATGTCAGCTCTGTCAGTCCTAAAACTATTACCTGTTTTTTTCTCAAACTTTATTCCAAGACTCTAGTTTGAAGAAAGCAAATTGTCTAGTGTTGACTGTCGATGATTAATTTTGGAATTAACAGAAGTTCATCATTATTCTAACACTATGCAACTTCAATTTGTGTAAATGCACACCAAACATTGATTTTCTTTTAATGATTTCACTTGTTGTTTTTTTTTTTCTACTCAGTTTTGCAAACTATCAATAAATATGCGTGGGACAGAATCCCAAACTGGATGGCAAATTGTCAGAATGCAGAGATGCTTACTTAGCGGAAATAGCGCCGAGTGACTGTACGGTTCATAAATGAAATAAATGATCTACAGTTGTTTAGCGACTGACTTCACCTGGGGCAAACTGGTGCTATCAAAACTGTGTTCGTAATCCACTTTTCCAGACTTGGGGACTGGTTACACAAAGATTGATTAAACAACAAAATGGTATCATAAATGGGAATATTAAGAAATGAAGCAATATTCTAGGAGACATTAAGCAGCCAGGAATTGAAAAGGGGGGTGGGGTTTGGGGGTTGCGGCCCGTACTCTGAGGCTGGCGTCAGCTCTTAGGAGCGTGCTGAAATGCTTCACGAAATGCTACAACGTAACATTGGAGAAATCGTCAGATAAAGGCGGAGAACAAAATGACGCGCTAAAGGACGCTAGGTAAAATAGAATTATTTAAAATCATTATGATGCCAAACTTTATTAAAAGTAATGTCTCTTGTGAAAAAGACATCTTGGAATGATTCGGCCAAGACTAAACCTCAGTCTCATCCTCCGTGAGGGACGTTATGATGGACTCAGGTCATAATAATAACTTACGGTTCAGGATCCATGAATGTAGTCCAAGTCTAATTTTAGAGCATTTTGTCGTCTCTCATTTTGGTGGTGATGCAAGATTTATATTTAGGCATTCCTGGTATTGATTTAAAAGTAATTGTTTATTCTTCAGAATATGATGTGGTTGTCTGTGTGTATTTCGGCAACAGTGTACAGTGAGTAATGAGGCATTAATTCTGATCCAGACTTGAAAACTGTGACCTATTGCACGTTACTTTGTTTACAGTCCAGCTTCTCTACTGGATAACCTTTGACAAGAACTTCATAGTGAGTTCATCGTTGAAGGTGTTTTAAATTAAGATATGATTTATTAGGATTTCAACACAGTGGAACGTTCTGTATTAAGACACAAATGCAGAGACTATGTAGGAAAAATAATTGTGATCTGAGTCCGGAATGTGTTATATCCATAAACGTTTAAATTGGTATGCCAAGTTTATTATTAAAGAGAGACACATTAAATTTTTATGTTGTGTATATTGACTATAAAAATAGAACTATGAAATTGAAAATAACAAACTGTACGTGAACAAGTTTTTAATTGAACTTTAGCAAAATTACAGTTTTAAAATTTATGTAAAAATTGTACATTTATAGAATTTGTAGGGTTGATACTAATTATTATTAACATGTAACTACTCCTATACCTTTTACAAGTTGCAACGGTGGATGTTTTTTTAAATTCTGTCAGAGAAAATATCTTTCAAAGTCAGAATGAGGCCTTTTGTTTAAAACACATGAAGGCATCTGTCTAGTTGATGTTATGCCTTTAGGTCATGTATACTATTTATATATGGGTCCAAGCAGTTGATTAATGTCTTTATGATGGAGTGATTATATGAGTAAACACATATCTTCTTGCATGGTTTTCATTAATTGTTTACAAAAATAATTATATGGTACTTAATGAAAAGATGGAGATGAAAACTCTATAATAGAATCTACTCAAGTTGAATTTTAAACATCAAAGAATGAAAAATGTCAAAAGCAAACACAGGTCAAAGGGATAAAATATACTTTCTCCCAAGTTTATTTACCATATATGTAAGAAAATAGCAAAACGAAGTAAGTCTAACAGAAATGCATTCCTTTTTATTGTTCATTTTGGTCAAGTCATTGATTGACAAATTGAGGAAATGTAGCATAATCTGATATGACACTCTAATGAACCATTTTACTTTATGCATTATTAATTACTGAAAATAATTAACTGACGCTTTAAACATTACACCAGAAATGCTTAAACAAATTGTCTGAATTAACTTTGTACAACTGATCTTAACATGAATATCCCACATGAGCAAAGGCCTATATATTTTAGAATGCTTGGGATCAAAACTTCACATTCAGTACATTATATAGGATCTCATTGTACCTTTAAATGTTATTTCCATCAGGAATTTGCATATGTGTGCTATATTTTAATTTAGTACATTGACAGAGTGTGGTATTGTAGCATTAGTTGATATCATGTTCTAATGAACCAGTCTACTTCATATATTTTAACTGACTCTCTTACAAATACACAAGAAATATTCAAACAGATCATTTGAATTAAGATTGCACAGTTGATCTTAACAAGTACATGGTAGATATGCAAATGCCTATATTTTTTTAAAACATGATTTGGGATCAGAATTTTACATTTAATGGATGATATAGGTACTGTTGGTATATACAGTTGATCTGTGAGGCACATAAATGGCTGTATTCACTTGAAATACCCCAAAATATTATTTCAGTCATGAATTAGCTCACTATCTGTTAATTTAGTACATTGTCACTTAACCTCCCTGTATACTGGTATGTACTAATTCTTGCACCAAGTATCGAATCTCACCATCCCCACCATTCCCACACTGTCTTAAATTTCAGGATAACTAGAGTACCTAATATGTTTTATAGCCTGTAAATGGCTGAATATAATCTTATAAACATAATTCTAGAAACCTCATATATTTTGGGTATGAATATTCACTTTAATACAAGTCGATTGCGTCACATTTCTGAATTTCATTATATCAAGATTAATGCTTTTTCCTGTACTTGCACCCAATGTCATTTTGAAATCTCGATATCTAGCTCATTTAACTTCATTTACCTACGTCTTACTGAATATAAGAAAAAGTGAAAAATGTTATATCTTTTCAGGTCTAGTCTGTTATCTGGAACAAGGTGGAAGAGTTTTATTTGTTTGGAAGCTCTCCATTAGTCAGATTATACAACGGTCTCCAATGCAGCCGCCATAAGTTTACCAGGGTTAGTTCAAACTACCACACTGATCTATAGCACTTCAAAGACAAGGCTTAGGTCTTCATGAGAGAGATCAGCACCATTGTTCAGTGAGGCTGAGACTCCCTGGAACTGTATTTTCCTATTACATTGTCGCCTTTTGTGGTTATTGACATGGAATTACAATGCAATTTTGATATAAAACATAGTACCGGTCCTATTCAAATGGGTAATTCAAGTCCACTATCATTTGTACTTTACAACTGGCTGAGTATGTGACACAAGAGATGTTGAACATAGCACTTGCCATTGTTTCACTGTGTGCTTGCTTCATTATCTTTGGACAAAATGTAATAAGTTTTACAGACCCAAGCTATCTCTTGTTTTAAATTCCATTCATTAGTCAACGTTGCTGTCTAAAATTTGTCAGTTTGAATTTTAAAATGTGCATGAAAATGTAATTTTACGTTAAAAGTTAATTTTCTGAATTTAAATGCTTGTTTAAAATTCTATTAAAATTTAATTTATCAATGTTTTTGTATTTCAAACATATTTTCATATAGAAATTATCTTGTATTGCAATTGAATTTTTACTGCATTGAACAATTCCTATAATTAAGGAAGATATAGCAAATTTAGTTTTGGCTTCTCTAGAGCATTTGTCCCAGAGGTTGCAGTCTGTGCAACATCAGCACTGCACACGTTTGGACAGCTGTCACACGAGGTTGCAGCCTGTGCAACATCAGCACTGCACACTTTTGGACAGCTGTCACATGATGTTGCAGCCTGTGCAACATCAGCACTGCACACTTTCGGACAGCTGTCACACACATTATTTGCTATAAAATTAAAAAAGACTCCATGTGTAAATGTGAAAATGTGTGGCAAATATAAAAGTTTTACTAAAATTGGCCATACATTATTTGGCCTGATGGAATGTGATGTGAATATTACGTAATTTTACAAACAAGGTACATAATGTATATACAATTGCGACGTCTGTAGGAATTCGAGGTGTTTTTCCGATTGTTGGCGAAAAGAACCAAACGTGTTTCGATTTTTTGATCATGAATGTTTTTTTTCCAAACGTGGTTCTAATCCAATATAAATTATTTAAACGTTACCTAAAATCCCATTAATAGAATTGGTTCTTAAATAAAGAAATTCGTTCAAAATGGTGGATTTTAGAAAAAAAAAAAAAAAACACTTTATTAATTGTACTTTGTAAAGGGTTTGATGCACATTGGGAAGAATATTATAGTACGGTACATAAACGTATACAGATTTATACGACCGATTCATGAACTAGACAACGAATATGGAAGATGAAAGGACAAAAATCATATTATTTCTGAAAGTTGCGAGATACATAGTATTGATAATAGAAGGTAATTTTTAATCCTACATTTCAGCCA
The DNA here is from genome assembly GCA_016617855.1 of Megalonaias nervosa. Lineage (NCBI taxonomy): Eukaryota > Metazoa > Mollusca > Bivalvia > Unionida > Unionidae > Megalonaias > Megalonaias nervosa. The sequence continues at coordinate 5,326 of JAECUM010051992.1, read as the reverse complement.
TATATACAATAGGTGCTGGTCTTTCCTCGTTCCAGATAGACTTATCAACAAGGTTCATCACTGTATTCCTTTTACATTCTATATGGAAAGAAAGAAGCTATTCAAAATAGAATAATTTTTTTTTTTGCACAGAAAAACTTTTTAATAAATAAATGCCAGTACTTCAAATTCAACATTTAAGACCAAATAAATTGTTGTGAAACATATGAATTTATAAAGATTTTTAAAAAATAAAGGAATCTCTGAATTTAAGGTAATATATAGGAGTTTAATACCCCGTGGTAAAGTTCAGGCAATTGCTAAAATCTTTGGAAAAACAAACTATTGCGAATAAAACCAAATGTATACTCCTGTAAGATAAAGGATAAACGTCAAGATGTAAAAAAAAGTCTTAAATAAGTATATGTGAAACAGATAAAATTAAGGTGGATAAAATTCAGAAACATTTGCAAAACATAAACCGATTTTTTTTTAAAAAGAAAGAATTCCTTTGGTGGAAGATCATCAAAGAGCTAATTGATAGAAATGGCAGAAGAAGAAGAAGTGAATGACACGGATAGTGAGATGTTGATCAAAAATTTCAGTAGATATTTACAGCTATAAGAAGAATATAATAAGAGTACAGAGGGATTAATTTTTATTCGGACTATTTCTAGGTTTTGTCCCCAATATTTCTACCAAATACAAATTTATGGATAAAGAAAGTCAATTTCACGATTAAAATTGGCAATCATATTTTAGGCTAGTACGCAGTTTGTGGAGCTGCTTACAATTCATAACAAGAGTCTGAGATATTTCAAACCTTAACTGATATGCGTAGTTTAGACAATGTAAAGTCTTAATTACAACAAGAACTGTAGGAAGTTAAGTATTAATGCGATATTGGAGTTAACGTTCTCTGAGTATTTGCTTTTTTGAAATATCACTTTGCATGTCGCCCTATTTCTAAAACGTGTGTATTTAACTTGTCAGTTTGTAAAGACCTGGATGCGTTATGGATTTATGCATGGTGAAGAACATACTCAGCAGAGTTTATGGAATTATGTCAAAACTCGTTCGTGCATGGCAGTAGAAAGATTAATCGCTCGCGAGCACATCTCAGTCTTATAAAATTTTAAAAGCGTCTCTTGAAGTTCCCAAAGAGCAGCTAGCAGAACGACCGAGCCAATCTATAATTGCATATTTATCATTGACTGGAAAATAAAGAATGCATTCACTACAAACCAATGGGAATTCTTTTCTATAATGGAGGAATCGAGTGGCAAGTGATGCATTGATAATCACGTCAGCAAATTGTTGAAACATTTTGTATATCCCAGATCGATGACAGTCAAAACCAACAGGGATTTAGGATATTAAATATTTCAGTTAATGCTAGTTGCAACCCGGATGACACCTTGGGTATGTGATACCCATATCGTCTACGTAACCAGGGTGTAGAATTTCTCTGCTCTTAACTTTCTGTCCGCGTGGTTTGAATCTCGATTCGGCTAACGTGGGCATGTGAAAAAGCTTTCCAGTAGCTTCCCGTGGGTAGGTGATTCTTCTCTGGGTTTTCCCGGGTTCTTCCTCCACCAGATATACTGGCCGCCATGTATAGAATATCACGTGCTGAAAAATGGCGTTAAACCCCAAAACTACAACAATAACTTTACTTTCAGACCAAATACGGATGGTTGTTATTGTTGGTGTGGGTTTCACACCACAATGGGCCCCTACATAGACGAAGCACATGGCTGATAATATAATGACGAAATAATGTATCATTACTAACAGCGGCGTAAGGCAACATTTTCAGTTTATTAAAACCGAATAATTTTTTCAATCTGTTAATTTCAAAGTTGCAGAAATAACATTGAAAATTAAAAGTTCAGGTATTTCATTAATGACTGAAGCGTCATCGAGTGTTATTTTCATTAACTACCGTTTCATAAGTACCTCTTCTTCTTACTTCTGCTGTATGTTCTTCCACCAAAAACCTATAAATCTGGGAAGTATCACTTCGATTACCCCCGAGTTTCTTAAGGGCGTGTCGAGTAAGGTGAGAGAGGGAGGGTGTAATATTGGTTGTTGTTGTTGTTGTTGTTGTGGGCTTAACGCCATTTTTCAGCACATTATATGCTATACATGGCAGCCAGTTTAACTGGTGGAGTAAGAACCCGGGAAAACCCCGGTAGAACCACCGACCCACGGGAAGCTACTGGCACATATCCACTTAGGCCGAGCCTGAGAGTGGAACTCACGCGGACAGAGAAATAATATTTATACAATAAAACATCCATTATACAATAAATAACAGGTACGATTTATAGTTTATAGTGCTATTTCAACGGTGACGGCTGAGTAACTTTTATATAACTAAAAGTTCACTTTATAAGAAATAAAAGAGAGACACTTATGTATATCTACACTAAATATCCTTAGTTACCTGTGATAAGTTGCTTAAAATATACACTTAGCCACTAAGTTTTTTTTATTGATTTGAAAACTATGAAAAGTTGATCTTCACGACGGTTAACTGTGCGAAAAGCAAATATTGATTTAATGTGCCTGTATTGTTGATATAATATGTTGAGACGGACATTGAATCCATTTTCGAAATATAGAAACAACGGAATAGGATGACAACTGAACATAACCTTTGCAATCATGAGAATATAGCGCCCTCTGTTTAGAAAATGAACTGTTGCATTCCGCGCAATGATATGGGTTAAGACATAGTCGCTTCTGTCTCGTCGTAGACGTCATACGACTCTTGCTGGAAGTCTGACGCTCATGTTCATTCATCGGTGTTTTGCAAATATTAAAATCGTGCAATGGAATGCATGAATTGTAATCGTAACTTTCTCTCTGCGACACGTTTTCGTACAGTTTTGAAATAAGCCTTTTTGCTTGAATGTCACTTTTCTCGACATGACTGTCCTCTTTGGATTCAATAGATTCTATGTGTGAAATGCAGTTGGCTGCTTTTTCATCATGTTCCTTATATGCGAACTCAGGAACTTCTTTTGATGTTTCGTTTGAATGAACGGCAGCTTTTTTGATGTCATCTCTTTCAATATCAATACTGCTCTCGCCAGTTATTTTTCTTGTGTATGCACGATGCTTTTGTTTTTGTAGAAGTAATAGACATCTCACAATCCTCCATCTTGAGCTATTCTCATCACTTTTCAAACTTCTATTATGAACCTTTTGATGCCGCTCTAGATTACTTTTATGGCTGGTTGCGTAGTCGCACAATGCGCACTGGAAGTCTTTCTGACCATTATGTACCGTCAGATGGCGCCTCAGTAGTGCCTTGCGGCAGAAATTCCTTTCACATACCTTACACCTGTATCCGGTATTATGGAGCGAGCGAACATGTTCTCGAAGCGTCGCTTTACATTTGAATGTAACATCGCAGCACTCTAGATTTCGATTGCAATATGAGTGCATGGTTGAAATGTGTCTTTTCAAATTATTTTTGCGGTCTGTCTTGTAGTTACACTGTTGACATGCAAAATTCCTCTTTCCACGGTCATCGTGATTTTGCATGTTCATATTCTCAATATATACTTCTTTGCGTCTTACCTTGTAGGCGTGAATGTCATTCGAACCAGTTTTCAAGTTGTAATTATCATTATTAACAATGACTTCTTCTCTATCGAAGTCTTTAATTTTGGGAGTGAGAGTTTTAGATATTACCGAAACACAGTCATTCGCGTTCAAGAGAGGAGGTTCGATTAAATGGTCAACTTCTTCCATGTCGAAGTTTTGGTGATCATTTATCCATTTTGCTGAATGTGTTGGAATCTCGTGTCTCCAAAATGATCTGTCGGGCAAATTTTCCATTTTTTCTGAATGACACAAATACTGGCTTCGTGGAATATCGACTACATTATATAACAAACAGTTTCTAATGAAAAATAAATTTACAGAATCGTTCACATCAGGATATGCCCCGAACGAATTCCTTGTTTCTAGATAATGTCGTGCCCCTTGATAAAAAATATTTCCAACAGGTTCTGGGTCTGGTAAATATGAAAATATATATCCCCCTATAGAAAGTGATGTAAAATCTGGCGATCTTAAATGGTGGTTTTCAGCAGAAATCATTCTACATCCAACGGATTTACAAACATGCTATGACTGACACCTCGGTTTAGACATCGTATAATTTACTTGAGTCTGAAAAGAGAAATACAAGTTATTTCAGCTGAGAATTTATGTGATCATCACCTCATTCAGTTATTAAAACGAAATAGTTAATTTTTGGCTATAAGACATTTGGTTCTTTTTATTTAAACCTCCTCTGACAAGATACTTTTAAACTTTATTATAATCATCAAGCCATGTGCAAATGTCAGGTTGGTTCAGCTAATTTATATGAAAAGCAATCTTTTGCTAGAAAATATATAGTCGGCTGAAGAGGCATTCAGAGAACAAGAGGGTAGTTGCGACCTAAAGCTACAGATGAAAGAATGGGCGTAACAAGGTTCACGTTAGAATCGAGAAGGCACAGGAAATATCTCCAAAAAAAGACAATCTAAACTCAACCCTCCCTGTCGGCTCGATGAGTTCAGGTGGAAGAAAACCAGTCTGGCATTACAATGGCACCGGTTTCAAATTCCAGTCTGGTTGTGTATATTTTTGTCCGTTTCATATCATCTGATGTCAGTTAAAATCCGATATGAGGTGAAGTAAAACGCTTCTTTCCAGATATTTTATTCTCCACACCCTCTTTTTTCAGGATGAATTGTGCCACCTAAAAGTCTTTGTGCTAATGTCTTTTAAAATACGCCTTTAAAAGGATTAATTCACGCCTAAGATGACATAGCCGTCTTAAAAGAAATTATCTTAATTGTCACTTTTGAGAGATTTTGGAGTTATAAAGATAGAATCGAGGGCTGAACAGAATCTTTACCTTTTAAAACTACTATACTTAAACTAAAATTGAAACTTTATGGCATTACAATTTTCACTCGATTTTGTTTTCAAAGTAATAAATGTACAGATGCATTCCAAAATTTACATGTAATTTTCATGTTTCAGTATTGGCTCCGATTAGGTAACGCGCTCGCTTTGCTCCTATGCAGTCCCAGGTCTGATCTAGACTCTGGCTTGTTTAAGGGTAAGTGGTCGCTCAACCAAGGTCATTGGTTTTATACAGAAATCCAGTTTTCTCCAACTCCACGAACTCATTACAGTAATATCAGAGCTGTCTTAGATCGCGTCGTGTAACTCAACTAAACCCACTGCAAAACGGAATTTCAATAATGTTCAGAATTGTTTAGGAGAAATCACGTAACAGTTAGTTAGAAAAAAAGGTTTATATTTCAATCTACTG
>JAECUM010051991.1:0-24065 GCA_016617855.1 Megalonaias nervosa | reverse complement strand
TATACAACATTGAAAAAGCTAATCGTTTCATGATCTTTCCTCCTCGTCACAAAATTGTCAGGGCACGGATATCTGACCCATACTAATAAAAACATGAATCTGAAATCATACTGATAGCCTTTGAAGATCTATAAAATTTGTATTATATTGCGAAAATGAATGCATGTATTATAGTGCCTTATGAGTCCAGGAATCCATAAATGCCATTGAAGCGAATATAAGGGCAAAATAAAATATGCAAAATCTGTAATATCCAAGTTATTTTTTTTTTATATAAACCTAACTTGTTTTGGGAAAATAGTTCAGGACCTTTTCAGTGTGAGCATCATCACAGGACTCAACTTTCATCAAAAAGGTTGCGTTCGTTAGTCGCCTCTTACGACACGAAAGGCTGCACATCCTTCCTATTCAACAACATATCCGAGTCCTCATGAGATACACATACGCAGGGAACAAAATACTAACTTGTATCTGAAAATGTGTTGATTATTTCTTTCAGGCAAAGATACTAAAAATGCATTGTTTTGAATTTTTAGTAAGATATCAACGTTTTTGCTCAAGACCTTTCATGCACATATTGCATGGCCCTCTGTTTCTGTTAAAATCATGGCTTAAGCAAAAGCATACCCACTTTTCGGTAACCTAGTTATCTCCCTTAAAAGACTCTCAGTATTAGTTATTTACTATATCCGGTAGGTAATAGACACGAGCCATACTACTTCCGGTCCAGTACCCACGAATATAGTCTCAGTCTATTTTAAGGGCATTTTTCATACTTCGGTGGTTATACCAGAGTTAGATTTAGGCATTCTTGGTATTGATTTAAAGGTAATTGTTTATCCGTTAGAATGTAAGGATTATGGTGTGTTTGTCTGTGTGTACTTCGGCGACAGTGTATAGTGAGTAATGAGTCTCATTTGTTCCGTGATAATACCACGTGTAAAAGAAATCACAGACAGAACTACTGTTTGTATTTGTGCTGTATAGAATACAAAAACTTCAGAGAAAGAGAGGATTAGAAAAACAAGAAAAGGAAATGTAAGGTCATACACAGCTGAAAGAGTTTGTACACAGTTTATATTGGTCTTTTCAGTTGAATAAATTTGAGAGATTCAACATATAAGCCAGTTTTTAAACGATTATCCACAGGCGTAAGTAAAACTATAATAGGGTACCTTTAACTGGCACCGACTCTTGTTTTTCCATGACCTGAATAACATTATTCTCTTCATTTATTGAAATAAAGGCAGTGAAATTACAAGCGCAATCATCCATGTATAATTATTTGTATCCCTTCATGCTATTCAAAGTTATAGTTTGCATGTAGACATTCGTAGTTTCTGATACAGGTGTCTTATATGTAATAGAGTAGAACCTGTCTCTTTCGCCAAAATATTATGATCTCTTAAGATAGGTGATCTCTCATAACAGGTCACAATGCTATATAATCAATAAATTTGTGCATTGAGAATGTGGTCACTCAAGTCAGGTGGTCTCACATAGCAGTGGTCTTTCAAGACAGGTTTTAATGTACATACAATGAAACTTTGAAACAAGCATTCCACTGATTTGATCAAACTCGATCCAGTTTGATGGATTCCAATCTGGCCTGGTCTCAGACAATCTATTTTGGGAATTAATCATATTTACAAATTCCATTATTAGTATGTTAACAATTATTACAAATGTGAAAACGTTCTGAAATAGAAACAATGCACAATTTGTTTAAAGTCTTTTTACGGTGTTGGAGAATCGCTGAATTTATATTGTGTAAATGAGTTGGAAACCCTCGAACAAAAACTTATTTGGGATCTGTACTGTAGTCTACCGCTAATATTAAGTTATTTCATTCTACACCATTTGATTGTATCGTGATGTGAAAGTGATGATTATGCGAACTCGTGACATAAACTAATTGCAAAAAATTTAAAATATACCTATTTCAATCACTTCACAGGGAAAGACATGTCACTATACTAGAGATTTATTAATTTTGTTGTCCATCTATCCTGTCTTTACCGACTGGGAACAATCCCATCCTTCATACAGGCTCTCTTTCCTCGAGGCGACAAAACTGACATAGGAAGAGACACATCTCTGAAGTCATGTCAGTTTTAATCATGCAGGTGTCACGCTCGCGAATCATCAGTCCTCCAATATAAGCTTATATTTGAGAAAACATAATCTTAAACTCAGTCTACAGTCAGTGCTCATCTTAACAACATACTGCAAAGACTAGGTGTGACCAGAGCGGAACGAACTAAGGGAAACAATGATCTACCATCTGTTAGCAGCAACCATACTCACGGCATGGACCTCATGCATAGGTATGTTAAATTATATTTCAGTTGCATGTATACAGAATTGTTGTTTTAGGAATTTTATAGGAATATTTTTCACAATTTTAATGCATTTCAATTTTATTTTAACCTGATTAAATGAAACTATAAACTGAAAGAAAATTATTTACACCGTTTTTTTTTTAATTCGCCAATATTTCACTTGTTTAGTGAATAGAAGAGCAATCTCCTTTATCGTCGTACTTCAAACCTGAATTCCAATTTCAGGGTAAAATATTTCTAATTCATGTATAAAATACATGAGCTGGACTCAAGTATGATAATCGTGTTAAGTCTGAAGCTTCTAAAAATAATAATGAAAGAAGCATTCTGTCAGCAAAACCATAACAAACACAATGGTGCCTTCTGTATGAAAATATTGAAACGGTGTTACCGGGTAATCATCGTTGACTGAGAGAAATACTCAGAACTAGTTATTTATATATGTGTTTTTCGTGACTAATATATTTACTTAAGAATAATGTGATCCACTGAATAAAACCACTATTTCTAATTACACAGTCAATATAAAATGCATTGATACTTTATCGTTCAGTCAATGCCATTAATAAAGTTAATCCAAAGAAACAATTAAATGTTTGATAAGTACACCTCAGTTTAATGTATGCAGAATTGTCTTTTATTTAGAACTTGTGACAGACTGAAGATGCCGATCTAAAAATATAAATATGTTGGGATTTTGGGGGTAAACATGTTTGTTGGCTACAACAGTGAATTTCGTCTCAGTATTCGTATTTCGAGTTACTGTATTATATAATTTCTGGAATTGTAAACTCTTTATTGTGCCAATGAAAACCTCTACATCGGCGAATGATTTCGGAAAAGTGAGACGCACTCAAATAATTACTACCAAGTTAATTTATAGTTGGCGAAAAATTAATTTTTTGCAACATTGGCTATAGATAGTTTCAAATTGCATCGCGAATGGTATTTAGACATGCATTAATGTACGTATTAATGCAAACCGCCTGCAACATGGAGAAAGAGAATATCATTCGCACGGGACTAAATTCATTCTGTTGTGTTCTCCTTTATCGATAGCATCATGTGAACGATTCGCGCTCCAAAGTTCAAGGCTCTGGTAATATAAATTTTGTGGCACCCCTCAAGAATGCTAGAGAATAGTATGACCATGAAAGGGTAGTCGCTCTTCATCCATATTGTACTTCTGTCCGCTGTATCGTCACTGGCGCTCAGCATTTGTTCCTAAAATAATTATCAGAGATCATTTAAGAAACTAGATACTCTTTATAACACCAAGTATTATGTGTTTAGTATTGCTTTTACGGAATCACAAAGCACCAACTAAACCTTAAGTTTGATAAATGTATAAAACCCAGTAAAGTGCTAAACAAAATTTATGATATAATAAATGACCAGAAATGGCTGGAAATTTAGAGGGTGCGCACCCTATAAAAAGAGAAAAAGAAAACATTGGAGAACATGGCGAAAGTCTTAAAAGCACGAGTGCTTTAGTTTTCTTGAAACGTACTTTACTGTAAAAAAAATTGTAACTGGCAAAGAAAACGTTTTTGTAAACAAGTTGTAAAAGTTCCTTATGATGTAAAATTATATACCCAGCATGCACTAAGGATATATATAAAGTCAAATAAAAATATTTACGGCGAGAACGATATTTACAGTGGTTTGTTCAGATTGTAAAAGCTATTACTAAACGTATAAAGTACTTTATTATATGCTCTTTTTTTTTCTCCGTTAACTTTACATTGTCAGAATCGTGCAATATTTTACGATATTGAACTCACGTGTGCCCAATAGTGTATTAGGAACTACTTTGTAAACAAATCATGTACACTCTCGTAGTAGATGCTTTACGTTTTGGTTGATTAAATTTGTTTCTGAATGAACTAAAGCTGATATTTAGTGGACTGCCACATACCAGCTGCTTTGGCACATTCCGCGTTAACTTTTTGATACAATGTTTCCGATCTAGGCTAGCTATAGACGTCAGACAGGGTCCTTACAAATAACATGCAAGTGACAAGGCATAAGCTGTCTTCTTTGCTGGTAATAAGAATGGCAAAAAATCTACTTACAGTTTTACATTCTGAATTTCCTCAAAATGTACTTTCTTAGTTCTGCAAATCCGAATTACATGAGCCATGTCATGGGTTCTCAAGCTTGATTACAGATTTCGAAATTGTACTGTAATTTTGACTATATTCAAAGTGCACTTACATCCTCCTTTCTGCACTCAAAATGAAATAAAGATTATATTCCATAGCGTCCTTTTAATAATTGCAATTGAAAGACTTCATATTTTTCCCACATTATGATTTCAAACATTCAATGACAGAAGAGAGACACACTTGCAGATGTCAACACGTTTCTCCCTCGCTGCTTCAATCCGATGTATTTCATATAGAATTGGCACAGATAAATCCAGTCCATAATCACGAAATTTCGCATAATCGACAAAAATACCAAAATCTATTCATTCCAGATCAAATGGAAAAGTTGATGCAATGCGCATTCATTCACAATATGACTCCAAATCTCAATTTTAAGTAGACCAAAACGCCATTTTCTTTCGAAAGTTATGTCTAGCGCGCGACTAAGTTCAAATTTATCTGGGCGGAGTAATGTGCGCATTAATAATGTTGTTGTGTAATGATGAATCTGCGTTTGTGTATTTAGTTTGGAATACGGCACACATTCACTTACTTTGTTTCTTGTAGTGTATTTTTGTTTATATAAATAAGCCTTAGGTAGAATAAGAAAATGACCATATAATAAAAGGTTACTGCATTTGTATGGCAAAATATGAACTCATTTTGTCAGATGGATATACTGCACTCCCAAGGTCGTGCAGTACTTCCATCCGAACAACTCGTTCATATTTTCCCTTACAAATGCAGTAACCTATAAATATAGATAAATTTACGTCTCCGTCAGTGTACGAAGGACTCAGTGAGATTATAAACTTGTAAATCGATTAATTATTATTAAAACTTTTGGCATTTCGTTTCGTATCAAAATTTTTGATTCTGAAGTATACATTTTATTCCCAGATAAGATAGTGTTAAAGTCAGAATTGATGTAAGTTGGGTTTTCAATTTATTATACAATCTGCAATCAAAAAAGGAAAGTATGATCATTCTCTGCAGACAATCCACAAGAGCGGGAATGATGAGCAATGAGGTTTACTATAAATAAATCATGATTGGGAATGCTGCATCGATGTATTATTAATCGGGCAAATAAAACAGAAGCTCCCCGATTTGGTGGGTAGAAATAGCTTATTCTACATATTGCTCAAAGATGGAAGAAAGGAATTTTTAAAGAAAGATGTACGACATCGAAACATGAACAAGCTTGATTGAGTTTCTCAAGTTGTAAATTATTATATATTGTCCACAGGGTAGAAGCAAGTCATTTATATAATATGGGCGTTGTTTGATGATAATTTAAAATAAAAAAGTCAGGCCAGGTTGTAGCAAAAAAAAAAAAAAAAAAAAAAAAAAAAAGAAAAAAAAAAAAATACAAAAAAATATAAAAGAGTGATGTTTGAAACTAGCAAAACAATTATAGCAGCTACGACACATAATGATCAAGTTTTTAATGCATATTCCAGGGCCAGATGGAAATTCACTAGCGAATAATTGACCCAACCAAAATGTTTTTGGAGATCGTCATTCAATCATCTGCAAATAATTGGAGTTAAGACTGTAAATTAACGGCTATGTTATTTATATAAACACAAGATAGGAACGAATCTAGACTGATCTCTCAGGCACACCTCTTGTTGGTTGTCCAAGATGGAGAATAGATTACCCGCGAAAATTCTGAGTCCTATTAGTGATATAATCATCGCGTCATTCGCATAAATTTTTATTTTTAGTTGCAATCGCCTATGCCGCACTTATCTACGACTTTAGAAACAGTGTTTGACACGGTGCCTTAGATTTCGTGTCTGTTAATTGCCATGCAAATAGTATGGTAGATATCTAAGACTTAAAAAAGAATGACCAGGTTGATACAAGATTGCGCCTTGAACATTTGAGCATCAATTGAATGCATATATATATATATATATATATATATATATATATATATATATATATATATATATATATATATATATATATATATATATATATATATATATATACACACCGAGGAATGAATTATATGCAGTAGTTTAGCCGCCGACCAAATAATATCATTAATGCCTTTAATGGTAATATATGTCAGTTGTCTCAGGCCGAGACAATCTGTGAGACGAGTATATATAGACATAACATTTTATCTATGTCATCTCGAATATTAAGCAATCAAAAAGTCGCTGTTCGTTCATTTGACTATGTAATTTGCTTGGCCTTTATCGTTATAGTAACATAGATGTTGACAGCATAAGACATTATTACCCTGCGATGTAATATATTTAGAGACATATGAATCACATTATCATATAACAAAATACATTTCCTTCATTTCCTAAACTTCAATTTAAATGAAACGTAAATTACTAGGATTAAGAGTTCCGGTACGGACATGAGGAGAATGCTCAAGCAAACAGGTAACATAATTCTGGCTCGCCTGCTAACGTTATAAATTTTAAGTAAAACAAAATCGTTAATAAATTTTACAGACTTCCGTCAAACATTGACAAGATACACTGAAAGTCTATTATGCATATTTTATATATTAGTCACACAAAATGATTTTTGGGAATAAGACAGTTATAGAAAAACAGCCTATCATCAGGATCATTTATAAGTTTTGAAACTGGAATATAATTACTTACTGCTGGTCAATCGCCTTTCATTTGGTAAAGAAATATGTTTGCATGTATGGCAGACCGGCAAAACTCTGCATTTTCGTGTCGATTAAAAGAACTATTCTAAAATTGTAAAGGTGTAAATTAAAAGGAAATAATTTAGGAAGAAAAACTCATTCCCAATTAAAAGAAATACGTAGTCCTACAAGATGAAATATAAATAGTAAAAATATACTAAAATTCTGCAAAATATATTTAAAATACAAAATGGAGGCAAGCAAATATAAATTTCTCACAATATCGAGTCATTTTTTTCCTACATAAATTGTATTCTTTCAAACTGTCTAAAAAATTTATGGTATGTAATAAATATGCTTCTTTATCAAGTTCACATCAAAAGCGTCTGTCTCACAGTTTGTATAGGGGAGACATGAGATGAATGTCAACAAATATTTAAAGTCGAATTTATTCACGTGTTATGATTATGTCATACCTCAAAAAAAATTTCGCCATCCATAAGTATATGAGGAGCATAAAGACATCCTATCTTTATTTTTGGCATTCTTAGGTCAAGGATATCCATTTCCTCCCATTCATGGACACCCCTACATTGATGTCGACACACCCGATACACCTGACCTGGTGTACGTGCAAGGAAACAGGCCCGGTACAGGTGGACTGTTGCTCGCACAAAATCTCTGTGATGCAAGTCTCTGTCGGTTGAGAAGTTGTCCTGACGAAATAATACAACCAACCGGAATGTGTATCTGCAAATCAGATATGTGCGATATTCCCCCTCATTTCCTTGTTGGACCTCCAGGGTAAGAATACATCAATTATATTTTTGTCTCCGAAAATTGTTTTTCTTATGCAAGAACGAGTGGAGTACATTGCAGAGACTTACTGCAATTTACTCTACTCGTTCTTACATAAGAAAAACAAACGTCTTTATTATATCCACACATAATGACAGTCGTGTGTGTGTGTGTGTGTGTGTGTGTGTGTGTGTGTGTGTGTGTGTGATTTGGATTTTTAACGTAGCTTAACAATTTTTCAGTCATATCGTTACGATGTCTGCTGTGTGGCAGTTTATAGTGATGTCTAGCACTGGGGCATCATGCCGCAGACATGTAGCATCATATCCCACCTAGTCACATTATCCTGACACCAGGCCGACCAGTCTTTCGTGTGACTCGGCAGGGGTTCAAACCCGCGACCTCCCGCATCCGAGGCGGACGCTCTAACCACTAGGCCACCGGATCGGTCAATGACATCGTAACAAGATGCATAGTTCGATACCCAAAACCATCAGCAAGCAGAATGTTAAGGGAAATAATTGCGTCCTATGCCGATATTGCTGTATCTTAATATCAGAGATATAAATTACACTCAAATTTTCAGGATTTTACTGTTCTGGTCAGAGTTTCTTTAAGAAAGTATGCTCGTGCAAGATCGTTGATTATAGTATTACAAAAAAGTATACAGTCATCCTAAATTATATTGTAGAAACTGAGAATTCATAATAATTTATTTTATTTGCAGACAACGTTCGTCGTTGTACTCCAGGAATGTTGTAGGCTGAAATGTCTGACTTTATCGCAAGACAGGAGGGAGTTGTGATCAGTGATGAAATATATGTCAACGTATCATGGTGTTCCAGTAGAGAATATTAAATTTTGTAACAGTTACATTATCGATTTCTGGTCTGCATGAAGAAACTGGTTTTATCCAATTTAACATCTGTATTAATATGGCATTTCAGGGAATATGCAGATAACTTTGAATTGTGTCGATTTATAAAAGTGAATTGAATTCATTACTAAATATGGTACATTCATTCTGTTTGTTGCATGTAATATAAAATAACAGCAGGTCGTGTTATGGATTGTACTTTTGTAAAATATTACATTTTTCTGTTGATGTTAACACAATAATCAAAAGCGGAACATCACATCAGTGAGCTCTATAATTAACACTGAGGAGCAACAACAGCTCTTTGGACTTAAATTGCAGGCTTATTTAAGTATTATGACGTAAGGACAATAGCTATTTGGACTTCAAATTGCAGGCTTATTTAAGTATTATGACGTAAGGACAATAGCAATTTGGACTTCAAATTGCAGGCTTATTTAAGTATTATGACGTAAGGACAATAGCTATTTGGACTTCAAATTGCAGGCTTATTTAAGTAATATGACCAAAGGACAATAGCTATTTGGACGTCAAATTGAAGGCTTATTTAAGTAAGATGGCTTAAGGACAACAGCTATTTGGACTTCAAACTGCATGCTTATTTACGTAAGATGACCTAGATAAATTAGATATTTGCAGGTTTATTTAAGAAAAATGACTTAAGGATAAAGGCAAAAAGGAGATCAATGAATTCCTTTCTTTTCTTTCATCGATTTATACAACGATACGGCAGTCATTGATTTGTGATAATATATACAAGTAGACCAGAATGCGATTTTTGTACAGATGATCTCGCTGTCATATTTAGTTGATGTTCATTGGAAATATTCGTTTTCAATAAAATCTTCAAATCCCTGCAATTTTTTTAAAATACAATTATATATATATATATATATATATATATATATATATATATATATATATATATATATATATATATATATATATATATATATATATATATATATATATATATATATATATATTACTTTCCGTGACATTAATATATGAATAAATCAATTTATTACAAGGTTTTCGCATCTTTTTGAAGTTGTAGGTAAATAGATCATATTGTGAAAAGTGAAATAGATAAATGAAAGGGTCTCTGAAATGTCTCATGGACGATAATATTTGTCCGCGTCATACACAAATCTAATCACAATTTCTGCTAATTCTCTTGCTGAAATGATGAATTAGTGGATAATTTGACAAAATTTTTGTCTTTGACACAGCTTCTCACTATTCTATGGTTAAATGCAAGGGACATGAACTCATCAATATATTCCTATCTGTAAGTGAAAAGCTAAATATAGAAGTTAGAGAGTAATTCCGTTAGCCAATTAGCCAGTCTTCAGTCTACTGAGCTATAGCGATCTACATAGCTGGACAGGATCTATTAGGGCTCTGTCCTACGAAAAATTCTGTACCGCGGTATACAATAGTATTTCTGAAAATACCGCGATATGTATACCACATTTATATTTGGATCCAACAATTTATTGTTTTGTGGATGGGGCCTGACACTTTAGCTTTAAATTTCCGTCAGTCAAAAGCTGGAAAAAATATCTTCCTCTAATTTATAGCTAAATAACACAGTATTTTATCCATTATATCATTTGAAAAAGAAACAATTAATTATCTTGATGTAAAAGAAAAAATATCTTGGCTCAAAAGAAAATTGCACACACACACCCCCGTTAAATGTTAATTCTTGTATACATTGTAATCTAAAAACTGTAATTAAAGTGGGATGATTAAGCTTACGCTGTAGCTGACACCTTGGAAAGGACATTCTGCTGATTAGGAAGTGTTGACACACTGTAGCCTACAAATGACTACAGTATTGACATAATAGTCGGGAACCTTTGAGTGGAATGCCAACACCCGGGCAAGACATTTATCAGAGATGGCCAGTAAACATAAAACACACTGAAACGAGGAACTATTTAGTGGACATACAGTAGTATATCGAAGTGAGGTTATGAGCGCGTTTCCGTATGTTTCCATCAATCCAAGGTCGTTTTCAATGTTTTAAAAACATTCACGTCAAAATCTTAGTAGTCTCACCTGGTAAATCACATTATTAAAAATAAATAAGATCAGATTACCATAAATAGCACGCTCCAACGATGATATATTTTTTGTATTACGTCTAAAATTAGTTCTATTGCATACTTCAAAAAAATCTAGCACGAACCCCATTTCGATATACTACTAATGATTTCTGAGAGTGATACCAAAATTTGATAAATTTGAAATGCACCTAATACCAAGATCAATAAAATGTCATCGAAAAGTACAACTAAATCAGCTGAACAAAATAATGTTGATTTAGAAAAAATAGAATTATTTAAAAAAATTATTCAAACTCGGGAAATATATAAAAAGAAAGTAGAACTCGCTAGACGTGCAAAAGCTGTGGAACAAGCAAAAACGTTATCAACAAGTTGTTGATGATATGGAGCGCTCGTTAAAGCTTGCACAATTGGGAGATGAGTAATGACAAAGCGCAAATGTTATTCCATCCGAGGAGCTTTTTGTTAAAATATAATGTTTTTATATTATGTTATCACATATTTTTTACTACCAAAATTTGATAAATTTGAAATGTATCTAATACCAAGAATATTAAAATGCCACCTAAAAATACTGGAAATAATTTTAAATAATTCAAATAAGCCAGCAAAAACTACAACTAAGTTGGCTGAGCCAGCAAAAAGTAAAAGTTGGCAAGATAGTTCTTATTCTAAAAGAAAGGAGATATTGAAAAAATATGCTGCATCACAAAAATCATTTAAGGAAAAAGTTGAAAATGCCAGACGCGATCAAGCTGAGAAGGAAGAAAAATAACAACAATTTATCAATGGTGTCGCAGATGCAATAAGAAGCGCACAACGGGGAGACCAATGAAAACATTCTCACCTTCTCAATGAATAATTACCAAGCCCAAATGTATTTATTCCATCAACACAATATCGTTTGTCATCGAAATTAGTTAATCCTTGCTTGATTATTTTTTCTGTACTCACCTGGTGATGATGAGATCTTATTGCGGTCATTTCGGCGGTATGATTTCGTTTTTCATCAAATAATACTGAACAAAAATCATCATGAGTAATATTATTTTTAAGACTGGTTTTTTAATCCCTTTTGCTTTTTCATGTCATTTTTATGGTTAGCACATAATACCGAATACATTTTACTTCGCAAGGCAACACACTCAAGAACAATATCAAAACATAATTCATCTTTCATCATACCAAGAACATTTTTATTTGTTGGATAATGGAAAGGATTATCGCGAGGAACATCGGAAAGATCAAACAATGATCTGTTATCATAAATTATCCTGGTAAACATCACCGTTATGACAATCAACCCCATCAACCCCATAAACAAATGAGTCAGTATCGGTGAGTAACAATTTTGCATTCGGCCACTTTTTCTTCATACAACCATAATGAAATTCATACATGAGCCATTTCGAAATTTCTAACACAGAAGCACCGACATAAACAGGTTTATCAAGTACCACATTCGTTTTATGTTTTTTAATCATAACGAGGTCTTCACTGATAGATATCCTTCCAGCAAACTTCTCTGATGCAATTAACTTGCTACAGCGCTTTTTGCTATTAACGATTTCAATATCAACTTGATTATGAATATTTTCCATGGTTTTTCCGATCACGGAATTGTTCATCAACTTGAAAAAGTCTTTTTCAAATTCCGTCTTTGCTGCCGTTCTCATATCAGTGTTGAACTTGATATAATCTGCCATCCATCTTGATTGTTTTATTTTTAATACTCGATGGATCTTCTTAAGGATAAAACCCCACAAACAGCGATAACAGAAATTTTTTTCTTTATGACGGTTTATTTGTTTACCAGATAATCCGTTAAAATTCTTAATCCACGCGTAATGTTTTTTTGTACAACAACAGGTTAATTGTTTTGTTGTTAGCGTGATTTTGAGATTGGTCTCGGAAATATTTTATTCTGATCATCATCCCCAAAGACATTAATTCCACCGGTAATAAATCAGGATTATTTTTTTTTATTTTATCTATCTGTGATATTGGAGTTGGAAAGGTTATTTCGGTTAAATTCAACTTCGATTCATGATGTTTATACTTGAAAGCTCTATTGGGATCCTTGTTGACTGGAAATAACGCGGCTAATAATTGCCATTGATGCACTTATTATCGTCCGAAACAACATTCACACAACATTGCGTGTTTTTGATCGCTAACGGTAGTTCAACAAATTTTCCAACGCGCAAGTGATCGTATTGATGAACATGAATTAATATTTTTAAAATTTCAATAAAACCCAACCAGAACCTTAAGACGTGTATTCGTCAACGAGCTTATCAAATTTTTGTAATATTTTATCAGCGAGTGATTCCATATTATCATTCACTAAAACAATACGAGATTTTAAGGCCAAATAAGGATTGTCGTGTAAAATGGATGTAATGATATTTACTAAATTATTTTTTACGACTTTGGGAACCCATTGGAAGGCTTTATTGAAGCCCTCAAACGACGAATCAATCATGGTCGATTGCAACTTTTACTGTCTGAGAGCGTCAACATCTTTTTTGAGACGATCCAAATCAGCATTTGATTTTGGGCACTTTACATGACTACCAGCCTGACTACCAGTCAACGACTTATATTCCCTCATTAAAATGTTTATAAAATTGTCTCTGGAGAATTTATCTTTTGCAGTTGTTGGTCTTAGTCTGTGCGGACTTTTTATTTCTTGAAGTACTTTCTGGAAGAGAGATTTTTGCTTTTCCAACACTGCTTTTTCAAAGTCATTTTTGAGACAATCTAATGTCAGCATTTGACTTTGGATACTTTACAGTATTCCCTGTAAGGATCTGATATTCCTTCATCAACGCCGTAACGATCATATGACGTGTATGCTTCGTCTTTGTAGCCATTATTATAAGAAGTTAGATAACATTTTCTTTTAGTTTAACAATCGAGACAAGTGCAACCGTGACAATGTCGCTTTTGCTTTCTATAATGATGTATTTTCTTTTCTTAGCATTTTTATTCGATGCGATCCACATTCCTTGCAAACAGGGTATTTGCCGCGTACACCATCTCCACACAAATCACGTGGAATAGTACCACCGCCATTATCAATCAATTCTTTATGTGTTGAACAGTATTCACCGGAACAGCCTTTGTCAAAAAAATCAACAGAACTCAACTTGAAAAACTTGCACTTGTTTGCTGCTCTCGGGCGCATTATTATTATATTCTTTAATAAAATTTAAATTAATTAATTGTTAATGATACTAAACAATGAATCCATCACAAATCTTCATAACGGACGGTAAAAAGTTTTGTTTGTTGCCCTGTGAAAGCAAGATTACTTTTAAGACAACGGAAGATAAAATGAAGGTGATATTTACCGACCCCTTTTATGAAGGGTTTTCACATAAAATAAGGACTATCAGTCCTATTACCACAGATGAACTAGCGCAAAAACGATTACCGAAAACAATTTATCAAAAGAAAAACTAACTGAAATGTTTTAGAACTCCAAGATTATTTTTTACGAAACAGAAATAAAAATCTTCCAGCGAAAACTATTACAGAAAGTAACTGTCATAGAAATAAAACTATTACAGAAAATAACTGCAACAGAAATAAAACTATTACAGAAAATAACTGTAACAGAAAATAGCTGTCACAGAAAATGAATATTATAATCTGAATCAGAATCAAAATAAATATTGTAATCTGAATAAATCTGAATCAGAATCAAAATAAATATTATAATCTGAATCTGAATCAGAATCAAAATAAATATTATAATCTGAATCTGAATCAGAATCAAAATAAATCTGGAATCAAAATAAATCTGAATAAATCTGATTCAGAATAAGTTTGAATAAATCTGGGTCAGAATAAATCTGAATAAATCTGAATCAGAACCAGAATAAATATTATAATCTGAATAAATCTGAATCAGAATCAGAATAAATATTATAATCTGAATGAATCTGAACCAGAATAAATATTCTAAGAAAATAAGTTTGTTTGATTGAGCACTGATGTTGATCGGGTAATTCATCTATCATTTTTATTTTTCAGTCAGATTTCTGATTTTGATCGGGTAATGCATCTATTAATTTTTATTTTTCAGTCAGACTTCGATTTTGATCGGGTAATTCACCCATCGATTTTACAAAACAAGTCCGATAATCAGCAAAACAATTTAATATAATATTTTTATTGTTGTTGTTCACTTTTCAAAATTATCACTGTTATTATCATAATTATTGCAGAAAATAACTGTCACAGAAATAAATATATTACAGAAATAGAATTATTACAGAAAATAAATGTCACAACAATAACAATATTTACAGAATTAGAATTATTACAGAAAATAAATGGCACAGAAATAAAATATTACAGAAAGAGAATTATTACAGAAATAAATATTACAGAAATAAAAATATTACAGAAGGAGAATTATTACAGAAATAAATATTACAGAAGGAGAATTATTACAGAAATAAATATTACAGAATTACAGAAATAAAAGTTTTATTTTTACTGAACAACAACAAATATTATTATAATAAAAATTTATTTTGCTGATTATCGTCCATCCTGATATTGTTAAATTATGCAAAGATCGAAAAATAGACGGTATCCGAAACAATGTTGAAAAATTTATGTCGTTGACGTTTGGTCCACTTTCTTTTATTAATTCACTGAAGTTTATAAATTCGTCGTTGGACGCGTTAGTGAAAAACTGGAAAGAATTTCCGTCACTGATGGGACATTTCGGTGAAGAATCGGAATTAATGAAACAGAAAGGCATCTTCCCGTATGAGTACCTGGATAGCTTCGAACGGCTTAATGAAACCTCATTGCCGGCCAAAGAAACATTTTTTTCATCGTTATCATTAGGAAATATTACAGACGATGAGTACAGTCATGCTCATCGTGTTTGGAATGAATTCGGTTGTAAAACGCTTGGTAGTTATTTGGATTTGTATTTGATTCAGGATCCTCCTTTACTCGATGACGTATTTCAAAGTTTTCGCCGAACAAGTATTAACAATTACAAGCTAGATCCTTGTTGGTATGTCTCTTCGCCAGAACTCGCATGGGATGCTCTTTACAAATTAACAAAGGTGGAAGTTGAACTGATAATAGACTCAAACATGTACAATTTTATTGAAAAAGGAATTAGCGGTGGAATTAGTGTTGTAACAAAAAATATGCTCGTGCTAACAACATATACATGTCTGATTATGATCCTAGTAAACCAATACAATTTATTGTATATTTTGACAAAAATAATCTGTATGAATGGGCGATGATTCAGTCAATGCCGTATGGTTGCGTTGGATGGATAGCGCCAGAAGAATTTCTCACGAAAACAAAAAATTTCACCGTGGATTTATCTGATTCTGATTTTACTTATTTTATTGAAGCCGACGTTGATTATCCCGAGTCGTTGCATGATTATCATTATGATTACCCGTTCTTGGCTGAAAAATATGATTATACCGGATTCACTGTTGTCAGAAGAGAAATTAACCCACCGACGAGGAAAGCCGTGTTGTTTTGAAAAATTAGTCCCGAATTTATTAAATAAACGCAATTATGTTTGTCATTACAGAATTCTCAAACAAGCGCTAGACAATGGACTTATCCTTAAGAAGATCCATCGAGTATTAAAAATAAAACAATCAAGATGGATGGCAGATTATATCAAGTTCAACACTGATATGAGAACGGCAGCAAAGACGGAATTTGAAAAAGACTTTTTCAAGTTGATGAACAATTCCGTGATCGGAAAAACCATGGAAAATATTCATAATCAAGTTGATATTGAAATCGTTAATAGCAAAAAGCGCTGTAGCAAGTTAATTGCATCAGAGAAGTTTGCTGGAAGGATATCTATCAGTGAAGACCTCGTTATGATTAAAAAACATAAAACGAATGTGGTACTTGATAAACCTGTTTATGTCGGTGCTTCTGTGTTAGAAATTTCGAAATGGCTCATGTATGAATTTCATTATGGTTGTATGAAGAAAAAGTGGCCGAATGCAAAATTGTTACTCACCGATACTGACTCATTTGTTTATGGGGTTGATGGGGTTGATTGTCATAACGGTGATGTTTACCAGGATAATTTATGATAACAGATCATTGTTTGATCTTTCCGATGTTCCTCGCGATAATCCTTTCCATTATCCAACAAATAAAAATGTTCTTGGTATGATGAAAGATGAATTATGTTTTGATATTGTTCTTGAGTGTGTTGCCTTGCGAAGTAAAATGTATTCGGTATTATGTGCTAACCATAAAAATGACATGAAAAAGCAAAAGGGATTAAAAAACCAGTCTTAAAAATAATATTACTCATGATGATTTTTGTTCAGTATTATTTGATGAAAAACGAAATCATACCGCCGAAATGACCGCAATAAGATCTCATCATCACCAGGTGAGTACAGAAAAAATAATCAAGCAAGGATTAACTAATTTCGATGACAAACGATATTGTGTTGATGGAATAAATACATTTGGGCTTGGTAATTATTCATCGAGACGGTGAGAATGTTTTCATTGGTCTCCCCGTTGTGCGCTTCTTATTGCATTTGCGACACCATTGATAAATTGTTGTTATTTTTCTTCCTTCTCAGCTTGTTCGCGTCTGGCATTTTCAACTTTTTCCTTAAATGATTTTTGTGATGCAGCATATATTTTCAATATCTCATTTCTTTCAGAGTAAGTACTATCTTGCCAACTTTTACTTTTTGCTGGCTCAGCCAACTTAGTTGTAGTTTTTGCTGGCTTATTTGAATTATTTAAATTATTTCCAGTTTTTTTAAGGTGGCATTTAATAATCTTGGTATTAGATACATTTCAAATTTATCAAATTTTGGTAGTAAAAAATATGTGATAACATAATATAAAAACATTATATTTTAACAAAAAGCTCCTCGGATGGAATAACATTTGCGCTTTGTCATTACTCATCTCCCAATTGTGCAAGCTTTAACGAGCGCTCCATATCATCAACAACTTGTTGATAACGTTTTTGCTTGTTCCACAGCTTTTGCACGTATAGCTTGTTCTACTTTCGTTTCATATATTTCCCGAGTTTGAATAATTTTTTTAAAATAATTCTATTTTTTCTAAATCAACATTATTTTTTGTTCAGCTGATTTAGTTGTACTTTTCGATGACATTTTATTGATCTTGGTATTAGGTGCATTTCAAATTTATCAAATTTTGGTATCACTCTCAGAAATCATTAGTAGTATATCGAAATGGGGTTCGTGCTAGATTTTTTTGAAGTATGCAATAGAACTAATTTTAGACATAATAAAAAAATATATATCATCGTTGGAGCGTGCTATTTATGGTAATCTGATCTTATTTATTTTTAATAATGTGATTTACCAGGTGAGACTACTAAGTTTTTGACGTGAATGTTTTAAAACATTGAAAACGACCTTGGATTGATGGAAACATACGGAAACGCGCTCATAAACCCACTTCGATATACTACTCATGCGAAATTACGTAAAATAACTATTCTCATCAAAATCTTAGGATAATTCGTAGTGTTACAAATAAATACATGTACAATGACAAAATAAGATTTAATTATAGTCGGCATGACTTAGAGCAACAACATAGATTTTTTTTTACCGATATAGCATAAAACAATAATGATATTAAATCAACATGATTTGCAAAACGTACAATGGGACAAATCACAGGAATATAACTTAAAATATATGCAAGCAAAGCATTTTAAAAAAAAAAAACACTAGAGGACAGCAATTAAACGGGAATGTAGTAATTAGGTGACAAAAAATCACAGATTTAAACCAAAAGGATGCACAAAAAAATGTAAGTCAAGGTAAACCTTAAACTGCGAATGAAATTTGACATTAAATTAAATTAAAAGAGATGCATTAGTTTAGGACTTAAGGCATGCTGACATGAAAATGAAGCCTTACTTTAACAAGGATTTAACAGTATGGCACTTGATTGTGTATATCGCAAAGAAGAAAAACAAACGGTACGACATATATGAGTTGTCGTCATCATAGTAGAGGTCAGACATTACCTGTACATTTGTTACCATTCTAGGGTAAAATTTTTGGTCTAAACGAATTAATATTTTATTCCTCTCTAAAGTAATTTAGTAACTCATTCCACAGAATGGCAGCAGCATATCTAAATAACTTTTTACCATTATGTTGAGGTATTTAGTTTTATGGTATCTAACATGTTTAAATATCAATGATTTTACTTCTTGATTTGAAAACCAAATCGTTCAAACATTGGGAAGCACGTTCATTCAGAGTTTTAAAAATGTCAAGAGCGATTGACCTAAATCTTTGTACCTTCAGTGTTGGCATTTTTGTCTTAAGTAAGAGTTAATGATAATGGTGTAATCATCATATTCTGAGAACGCGCTAGTATTTTATTTTTCAAGTTTAGCAATGAACTTATCACAGCGGAAGTGCCAGGCTAGGGAGATGTCTCGAAATTGAAAAGGATAAATATATGCAAGATTGTCAGTTTGTTGAACCTTGTTAACACCTCACCAACACGTTTTAAGAGAGTTGGCTACCTTGAAGCTTTCCTGCAAAAATTTTCTGTCCTCCATAGGAATCAAACTGCAGTTGGCAAGGCAGAATTAATTCATGGTACTTTGATAGTCTCGTTACAGTGTATGAGACCATTGCTTACGTTCATTACACGGTACTGTGACATTATCTTTACAGATATGACAGAATTTCTTATGCTCAGTATACGTTTTACACTGAATTTAGTTTTACTTGCAGCTAGCACTTGAAGCTTTGCAGGGTTTGCTTGCATTTTGTTTCACAGTGAACCGGCCAATCAGAAGGTTATACGTTAAACTCTTTCTCCAGTATTTAAAGAGCCAACGTCCGGTGAGGAAACGTACTTAGTGTTGTCTTAAGCATAACTATATACAGAGCAGTAAATAATAACATAAAAAATAAAAAATAACATTGTTACAAACATTAAAAAGTAATTGTCCCAAGATTGTCCCCATAAGGAGCCCCATCATAAATTTATGTGCAGCTACTCAAGACAACCTTCTGCTGTCGATTTGGTAGCTCTGTGCGCGATCTGACATACCATAAGCCATTAGCTTGCAAATCAGAATATGAGGGAACCAGTCTCAAGCCTGAAATAAATCCATCAAAATTGCAGCTACATATATGTTTTCGTCAAGAGCCAGTCTTCGAGTAAATATAATGAGTGGTATGACATCCATAATCATTTCTAAAGGCACCCAAAATGGTCCCAAAAAATAATGCTGAATGGATCTCAAATGACTTCTCAAACGGTTTGAATATGATTAATAGAAAGTTAACTGGTCTGCACTTACTTTTGTCAAGAGGATTATTCTTTGTGAAAATCGGAACTAGACTGTGGTGGTTTCTTAATTAGATCTGTAACATGGTCAACAAGGATTTGTAACCAGCTTTTAACAGTTGAACAGGAATTTTATCCCCCCCTCCTTATATTTTTTAAATTCAAACTTATCATTTTTGTACACTTCATCACGGTTGTTCCGCTTAAATATTTTTAACAAATTATATCTTACTCTTGTCCTAATAGCCTTGATGCAAAACAAAATATGAGGTCAAAGGTCAAAGGGAACATCTCTGCTAATGTCCAATGCCACATTTACATTTTATTTATGGAACATTTAGCATATTTTCCTGTAGTTGTTCACTATTTTTGTACCATTAACAAGAATGATCTTATCTTGACCAGCGGATCTTATCTTGACCAGCGGAACATTAGAAGAATATGATTTAGTAGTTGACCAGACGTTCATAGATTTAGTACCCCCAGCACATCTTTCTAAAAATGCTATGTTTGCAAAGACTTGTTCTTTAATTTGCTTACCAAATTTCTCTACTTTTTATAGTTTTTCCATTATCTGTACTTCATATGCTAAGCATACATAGCTTTCTTCAGTTGTATGTTCATCTAAGTTAACGATTTGCTCCGTGGATATGTACGTTTAATTGGAATATATTTGCCTATACCATGCGACAAAACGTTTTAAAGTTATTATATTCAGAGCTGACAGACAGTGAATCGTTCTTTGCAAACAGAAGAGGGAATGGATAATATTGTAAATAACTAATGTAGTCATTTACATCAAAATCTTGGAAACTTCTGTAAGATTTTTGTAAAAATTCTAGTTGCATAATGCGCAGTTACTCTTAGCTGAGCAAAAACCATATTATGAAAACCACTAATTCTAGCATACGGATTCAAAGTATTGTTATATATTGATTTTATTTATACATTTATATGTATTAGATCAACACAAGATTAAGAACAGCCACATTGAAAGCATGTAGGTCATCCAAGTAATATCAAAACTATCACAAATATCACTAAGGCAACGACATTTGGAAAGGTTTTGCATATCAAAATTCAGGTCACACACGATAATATGATTTTCAAACTGAACCAGACCTTTGTCAAGAGCTTGTTCGAAATTAAGAGATTTTCATCCATTTATATACACAATGGATTAGTTATTCAGTCTTATTTGTCCACTATTCATAGGTACTATACTCCAGGAACTCAGAACATACTTTTTCGTCCTTCAAATTGGGATATATGTGCGAGTAATGGACATAATCGACCACCACTGTCAGCACCATCTCAAGTTTGTAACCATCAACATGGAACAGACTGTCGCTGGAAGAAGAATCTAAGTTTGCTTTCCGATATAACGAGGAAATCCAAACTTTTATCGGAAAGAATACGATTTTCTGTATACTTAAATCGTACGAAATTTAAGGTAATAAGGGCATTTGTAAAGTTTATTGTATGTTTTCCCCGAGTATTTCGATGTAGTGATAAAAAAAAAAAAAACCAAACCAAAAAAACCCACTTTTTTCATGGGCAGTGAGGTGTGGTAGGCTCCAAGTTGAAGGGGACACTACTTATGTTAATATTGTTGCAACCATCGAATAAGTCATAAACTTCAAAAAATCTATAAACTGGTAGTCTCTAAGCACCGGTAGATAGACAAAAAGGTCCGCCAGACTTGCTAAGATGGTTCTATTCAGCGACTGTCAGTCAGT
Organism: Megalonaias nervosa; assembly: GCA_016617855.1. NCBI lineage: Eukaryota > Metazoa > Mollusca > Bivalvia > Unionida > Unionidae > Megalonaias > Megalonaias nervosa. The sequence continues at coordinate 2,116 of JAECUM010051991.1, read as the reverse complement.
GCATATTCGATGCATGCAGCGATCACAGAATTTTTGACAATGCTTCTTGATTTGATCTGATGGATATACTGCATGGATATCTGACTGGGCCAGAATTCGGGGAGATGTCGCCGCAGAGTCAGAGGTACAGCAAACTGTAGTAATAAAGGTTTATCATTTGTATATGACTTCTTGTGTGACAGTCGCGAGTACGCCATGTTGAGACTCATAATGTTCTGTGTTTCAGCTGATAGAATTCATTCTAAATGGAAATCTGGCTTACGCAGTGTCCATTCACAACCTTTTGAATGTGCGTCGCTAAAAGATGCAGCATTTGTAATATTTGTTGAATAGCGTTTCACATAAAATTTAAAGTAAAACCCATTTTTAAAGTACAGTCACCGAGTGATCCCTTAATTCTCTCATGATGAAGTCATGAAATGATAATAAAACTATACTCTCCTTTGTTTCTTCGTCTAACGTAATGCTCGACTGAGGTAACCGGGCGGTTTAATAATTTGTGAAATATCTATTAGTACCCAGACCACTCAAAACATCGTTCTGTCATTCTTTAGGATAAATTCTGCAAATTTTATTTGTCTATGTGCGTGTATGTAGGCCGTGTGTGTGTGTGTGTGTGTGTGTGTAATAATAAATGTTGCTTTATGATATCTTTTATGAAACATCTCGAATTTAATGAATTTCTTTTACAGCATCAGTGTCACAATCAAATGGATATCCAAAATCAGTTTTAATACAAATAGACTAAATCGACACTTTTAAGTTCAAAAGTATCAGGGATTTATTACACAATGTTTAACTTGAACGAATATTTATTTCGACAACACACACACCAGATATCTCGGTTGAATAAAGCGTTATCTTTGATCGAGATTTAATGAAATAAATAGACTTACTCTTTAGTGTAAAGTCATTATCTTGTGGGGAATTTTATTATGTTTCCAGTTCAATCGTTCGTTTTCATCCGCATTTAATTGCTGGTAGAGTACTTACTACAACTATATATATATATATATATATATATATATATATATATATATATATATATATATATATATATATATATATATATATGCTCGCCTATATATCTATATATATATATATATATATATATATATATATATATATATATTCCAAATATGCATGAATATAAAATGCTATACGTACAACCTGAAGCAGAAACTGACAAAAGGTAATAATCAACAAAAGTTGAAAGGGGAGGATGGACGAAATTAAAAAAAAAATGCTATAACATGGATGGTTTGCTCAGAACTACTTTTTTTTATACAAAGTTAACACTTAAGTTAGTACGTACTGGACATACTAGAACAAAAAAGTTGCTCGTTTTAAATATCATGGCTCTCACATTGCATGCACTATCTTTAGCTTTCATCTATTGCTTCCATCTCTCCCAGGTTAAGTTCTCAGATTATGAGAAGACACTTTGTGTTTTCTTAAAGCTTATAGAATAAAAAATAAAAAAAATCTTTGTGACCAAGTCAGGCTTGATGTGTTTATGTCAACGGTGATATCTCCCCGAGTCCTGGCCCAATCAGATATCCATGCACTATATCCATCAAATCAAGTTAATGACAATTGTATATTTACATATGATTTCACAATGCTTAAATGATCTTGCAGGTCATTGGCTATTGTATCTAGATTTAGTGAATATTATGCCATAAGTAATTGAACATTTATCTTATTGAACGAATTGACTAGTCAAATGTAAATAAGACGTGTAGTAATGTATGCTGGTATATACGGCCGGATGTGTCTGTAAAGCGCACGTGGAATTCCTAATCAGTTGCTATGCGGCGAGGGCAATGAACTTCAAGCTAAGATCATTTGTGCAAATATAGCGTGTATCTTACCGAAATACAGGAATTTGTAAGGACCGTTATTTGTTACGATCACATTATGTCAGAATTTATGCAGTGTGAATCGCTAATCTGAATACAAACAAAGAGAGTTTATATATAAGATCACATTATGTCAGAATTTGTGCAGTGTGAATCGCTAATCCGAATACGAACAAAGAGAGTTTATATATATATATATATATATATATATATATATATATATATATATATATATATATATATAAGAGTATATA
>JAECUM010051990.1:0-21600 GCA_016617855.1 Megalonaias nervosa | reverse complement strand
GACACACATACAAACGGGGCCTTCTCTACGTTCGTCAGATTTCTGCACACACTCCAGATAATCAACCCCTGGGAGTGCAAAAGAGCACCCATTACGTGGTGACATGATGGAAGGGTGTACTTTTTTCTGTTGAGTTTTGAGCAAATAGTGCGGACCCCAATAATAAGAGGGAAACCCAGAAGTGGCTTACACAATGGGCATGGCTTATTCGCTGTTTGTATTTTTCCTTTTTTTTTTTTTTCTTAATTATTATCCCTGACAAAATCTGAGGGAAGCAAGAAACCTGAAAAAGTCAGAAAACAAGGATAATGTTTCTTAAATAAACAACAAAAAATATTATTCATTAGTAAATAAAAAATGTTTATAAGATAAAAGCTCTACCATTACCTGACAGAGTTATTTCCCCAATGACTCCGTCAAGGACATGGTCACAATGACAAAGTCATTGACGTTGCATTTCTCTGTCTTACAATAGAATTATACTTCAAAAGTGAGATATTTTTGTTTGTATATCTTTTAAAATACTGATTTCGTTACATGATGGAAAAAAATTAACCAAACCAAAATAATTCGTTTATAGTGAAAACCATTGTAAGATATAATCGAGATAATTCTTTAATTGCTCTATCTTTTACTTGACAGAGTTATCTCACTTCGACTTCCATGACAACTACAACAAAATTCAAAAGTATTTTTTACCTCAATATTTTCTTGTTTTATTCAGGAGTGGCAGCGTACTTAAATGTTACTTTTTGTTGATGCTTCTTTGAAAATGCCGATTTGGTTATCTTATTTGCGACAAAGTGTATTGAACACTGCAAATATCAAAATATTTGCCAGCTGTGTTTGTCGATGGAAATATTATTTCTTCGCCTGTCTCTGCATTCCTAGATACAACAGACCTTGGAGAATTACAGTTACTGCCAGTCTTACCAAATGTGCAATTTTGACTTTGTGTAAGAATTCGTAAATTATTCAAAGAGTTATCGAGTTTTATGCCGTTGATATGATCAATCACGAGGCCATTTTCGATTACTCCATGAAAACACCCGTACACAAAATTTATGTGAGTAATAACATTTTCCCCCGACAATGAACGTGAGATAACCAGTATTATTAACAGTCCCGACTGTTTTTTTTAATCAACAGCTCCTGATTACACCATCTCGAGATGCTTCATAATTCTTGATGATGATATGTTTCACAAATTCATTTTGCTCCTTTTATATAGTAATATTATTTGTCTAAATTACTATTTTGAAATCTGGCAAGATAGTCTTCAGCGTTTCTTATACTCCTGATTATATCAGGGACTTTGTCATTAACGTTGTTGCCGGCTTTATTTTTTATCATAATATCGTTTCAGCTCTCTGTTCTTTTTACCACCACATTCCACACACAACTCAGTTTATCCTCTGACCCCAACACCAAATCGTAAACACGGTTTTGGTCCTAGACTCCTTCTTCGCACGCATTGCATGTGACATCCACAGAATTCATTTATGCAAGTTTTGTTCCAAGGAACTGAAGAACCGATCATTAACCATTTGCATTTATTCTTTATATATATATATATATATATATATATATATATATATCCTTAAATTTAAATATATATTTGCCTTAATTATAATATGGAGGAATTTACGATATTATCTGCAATCAAGCCTTCTAAAACCAGATTCGATCTTGACAGAATTCGTCACCAAGTTGACGATGATTCGACCAAGTTAACGTCCTCGACGACGTCAATGAGCATGATATCGCTTATGCCCACGAATAAAACTCTGATTAATAGTATTCGTGGCGCCAAGAAGGAATTTTGCGACGATGGCGCGGCTCATGTGTGGTCAACATTCAGAATTATGAGCAACACCAAAGGTGTTGTCGATGCTACGAATAATGACAAGCGAGCAGAGATGATTATTAATTATCTCGACAAAGATGCATTTTTAGAATAAAATTCGACAGACGTCGCTGCGGTTGATACCGCGGAGGCAGACGACACCTGGATTATCCGTGACAAACGTGACCCTGTTCGATTACATCACACTGGAAATATTGTCACGTTAAATAAAAATTCCAAATCAGGAATGTTGACTGGTATTGACAAACCATATTATGAACGAGCGTATCAGCTAAATGATAAACCTAGCGTTGATAATTTCAAACCGATGAAACCGTCAAGGTTAAATTGTGTAGCTAAGCGAGTTACAGAACACTTCACAAACGCGATACGTGGAAACGGTTTAACGGATTTACGACGTAAAAATGTAAAAATATAAATGGTTGGGCAGAAACAGTTAAACATACCGGAGCGTCTATCAGCGACGTCGCTGAAGTGGAAAAAATATTAAGATTTCCAATAAGAGAGAAGACATTCACTGAAGAGATTTTATACGAATCGAAATATAAAATAAAATGGAGCTTCGATAGAGATTATTGATCATTGCGCACACTCGTGGACGAACGACATAATAATATTTCCACGAAATCGAACTGTTAAATTCTATGACGGTGATATGTTTGATTTTATCAGAAATATCAGTAAGAGTGACCCTGTGTCCGTGTGGTTATTTCAAAGTTCCGATGATGGAAATTATGATCAATTTGTACAGCCTAATGAAGACATTTATCGTACAGAATCTCTCCACGAAAAAATGAAAAATCTTGCGTTGAAATATACCTATGATGCTGAACAATTACTGAGTAATTGTTTTACCGTTCCAACAATTGCTGCTCATTTTGCTCAGAAGAAAACTACATGGAAACCAACACGGTTGGAATATCTTGAAGATATCCAACGCAGTTGTATCGAATACGGACACGGCGGATTGGGGAATACTGACTACGATTATAAGGGTGTTATCTCGGTTGATATGGCTGCATGTTGTACTGGAATTTTTCTTGGAATGTGAGAGTGTTCTGAGTATTTTAAGAGATTTGGACATCCAACACATGAGATGACCAGAGTTGCGATAAATGGACCCGTACCAGCTATTGACTTAACTGGATTTGCATGCATTGAGTCATTTGAATTTGCACCGAAAACCCTTCATCCGATTATCGATGTTTGGTTTGGAAAACATTTTAGCGAATGCGGTTGGGCATCATTAGTTTTATTACAATATATTTGCTTGATGTAAAAATATTGATATCGTTGGTTGTAAATGAAGCAATTATATCATATCGTCCACAAAAACAAGTTTGGTTACCACAACCCCCTGACTTTGTCAGGTATGACGATATCAGGAACAGAGTTATTAACGATGCCAGAAACGAAAACTTTGGTATCAGTGAGAAAGATATTCTCGATATCAGTGAGAAATAGTTGTGTAAATTTGAATACGAAAATAAGCTTGCAAAGGAGGATCATGTTATCACAAACGACATTGTACAAGATTAATCATAGACGATGCTGAACTCGATTTTATAATTGCTGATACAACGGAGAGAAACACATTTATAAGCCGAAATAACGACTTATCGGATGGAACTAAATTAGGTACAATTGTGAGTTACACTGATGGTGACTAACCACAGTTTATTCATTTAAGATCTTCGGTGCTCGCGTACGTTTCGATAAACCTATTATCGATGATAAATAGATTTTTTGATACCGCGGTTAGAGTCGCTACGGATTCATTTTATGTCAATAAAAAGTACGCAGGTTTGCTAGAACAAGTACATATCGGCGCTGATGCATCATGGGCAAATGGATAATAAAACGAGAAAAGATACTTAGTTATTTTGAATCTGCCGACGTTGAATCCAAGGAAACATATAATTAAAAAAAAAGATGTCAAAACTTTCATCAGCACCGTCTGTATATGATCCTGTGACCAGACATAAAACAGTTTATCTTAAAGGATCGGGAGCTTCTGGTAAAACAATATGTGCGATTCAATTATTTAAAAATTTTGATATGGTTGTTTTGATACCCACACATAGACTCGCCAGAGAAATGAACGAACGAGGAGTTAATTCGTGTACGTATCATAGTTTCTTTAGATGGAAGGGAGATGAGTGGACTTCACAACGAATAGGTGAGAAATATATTCCTAAGATTATTATCTGGGATGAGATATGCACGGTGTCGCTAGATGTATCAAGAATATTTCTTGATTGGTTATTGACGAAAAATACTGCTGTGATAATGTGTGGTGATCATGGTCAACCGCCACCTTTTGTTGGACCGTCTCCACATGAATGGCTGAAAAAGTTCGTAGATTATTATGAGGAGATAACTGATGATCATAGAGCTATTGATGAACCGCTGAAAGAGTTAAAAAAAATTAATCTCACTGCAGCCAGATAAGATTCAATGTGAGATAATGCGTGAAGTAAGTCCAGAGACTGTGATGAGTGATTTTTGGAATTTGTAGACGCCTGCTGATTTGATAGTTGCAAGTCGGAAGATAGTTCGTGATGCACTTCACAGCAATTATTTCAGTTACATAAAGAAAAGTTTTCCGATTTACCTGTGCCATTGTGTTATTGACCAGCAGATACACGCAAATAAAATACTGAAGTTGAGATTCCTGGAATTAATAAGAAACAAAAACTCGTTCTTAATGACATTGTTTTGTTTTTTTCTGTGAGTGCTGTTGAGAGCGCGTTAACGATGGATAAATCTCCGTGAACATATATAAATGATTTTTGGAATTTATGGAGGCCTGTTGATTTGATAGTTGCAAGTAGAAAGATAGTTCGTGATACACTTCAACAACAATTATTTCTGTTACACAAAGAAAAATTTTCAAATCTACATGTACCATTGTGTTATCGCCCATCAGATACGCGACGACAGAATATCGATGTTGAAATTCCAGAGCCCTTGACAGAGTCAAGGAGGAAACAAAAACTTGTACTAAATGATATTGTTTCGGTTCCTGTGAGTGCTGTTGAGAGCGCGTTAACGATAGACAAAACTCCATGGACACTAGGATACGCTATAACGATTCATTCGTCACAAGGATTAACTATTTCGGATACCAATATATGGATCGTTGATGATCGTATAAATGGTCAAATTTAGTTTATCTCGCAGTGTCTCGAGTCAAAAGAATATCTCAGCTGCAGAGGGTTATCACAGACTTCACAGAAAATAATAATCAAACTACCGGCGACACTGATGATGTAGTTATCAACGAAGTAGTCAAGAAAAAATTAGCTAGTTATAAACAATATGACAAAAACAACAAAAAAAACATAAAATAAACGCGACTTTGGTCTCGATGCTGAATTTATCATGACACTGAAACAACGACAGGATAATCATTGTGCGAGCTGTAACACAGTAATGTTGTGGTATTATTCAATAATAATCAAAGGCAGTTTACCGTAGTCTTGGTCACACACGCGAAAATATGATGCTGACCTGTCTTGAATGTAATCGAAGTCGAGGAGCCAGTTTACAAACGTGAACGCGGTGGTAATTGTGTGTCTCCAGGAATTACTTGTAATTGTTCACGTACAAATCCACGTTGAGAAGCAGTTGAATCTAGTCTGTAGATTGCAGGTCTACCCGTGGATCTTACCACGCTGGAAATTTTATGTGTGGTCACACTCCAAATAGAATCAGTTGCTCTTTTTTTACCACCTTCAAGTTCACCAGGTTCATATAAATATCTTACAGTCACATTACCTAGTACTGGTTCTTTCGAGAAGGATTCATGTCGTTGTATTTTTATGTTATTTTGTGATTGCATTGATAGGTTACATGGACGTTCCACGAGTAATTTCATTATTTAACGCAGCTATCACACCTGGTAGTCTTGCAACCCCTTCACGAGACCTCTGAACTTTATTTAGGGATATTTCCTTCGCATACTGATATCCAAATAACCGCTCAGCAAGCGTTCGATTAAATCGTTTAACGATTGCCTGATCACGATGAATTCCGGTATGTCATCGTCTGATTTTAACGTTATGTTTTTTTCATCAGAGATGATACTGCACCAGGAAATTCCTTGCCAGGATCAACCTGTAGTAGTTGTGGATATCGTAGACCACCAAATTGATAAATTCGTTCAAACGCAGATGCAACTTCAGTTGCTGTTTTAGTTGATAGCGGTTCTGCTTCTTTATACCTACTTGCAACGTCAGCGACAATCAACGCGTATTTGTATGTACGTGATTGACATCTACCAGTTTTAATAGTATCATGTGGTAAAAACAAAATATCTGCCTGATGAACTTCATTGGGAGTACTGACATCAAAATGTGCGGACTGAATCTTTTTAGGTGGTGGTAGATAAATTTGCCATATTGCCTGTCGTGCTAACAAATTTGCAGCAGCAGAACGTGAGACACCTGCTGCATCAGCAAGTTTACTAATCGCTGCTCTACCCCTCCAATATCCTCTTGGGCTATAATAAACGGATTCCATTGTATAATAATAATCAGTTGATTAATTATCTGCACCTAGTACAAGTTTACCTTTCATTGCAGATTTTACTAGAAAGCTAGCAAGTTTTTCTCTGACAGATTTATTTTTTATGGAATTTAACGAGTGAATCAACTTTACGTCCGCAATTTGTCGTTGTTGTAAATCCTTATTTTTATACGCAACATCATGACCATGGCATGCTTAATCAATCGCATTTATTGGATACTCTCCAGGTCTTGGTTGGTCTCGTTCGTCAAGTCGGACATCAAGTCGAGTTCCAGGACCACAATAATTATATCCAAGGAGATGTTTTTCTCCTGGGTATTTAGCCCATGGAACCCCTGGTAATTTTCCTAGTGAAGCAGCGATGTCACCATCTGTCTTCATACGAGACGAAATAAATTTGTATTTTGTGTACCACATTTTACACACTTGCCTGTAAGTGCACGCTTTTTATTTTTTGTTATTATTGTTGTTAATCCACTGGTGGGTGGGTGTGCTTTGCATCGAACACAGAATAAATCCATATTATTTATTATATATTTGTACAGCATGGATATCATTGATTTTTCAGCGACACGAAAACAAGAGCCAGTCCAACATCATCCAGCGCTACTGAATTCTATCAGAGCAATTATCATAGGCCCATGTGGGTCTCGTAAGACGCAATTGTTGCTTAATCTGATAATGAGATGGCTCATGTGGGATAAGTTATATTTAGTGGCACCATCTGTAGATGATCAGAGATGTTATGGAGTACGTAAAGATTTTAATGAAAATGCAACATTATTGGACGAGGACGGCAATGATATTATTGATTTTATCACCGATATTGATGAAGCCCCATCTGTGGATACCTCGATGGATTTTTTAATAATCTCGTAATATATGATGGTGTGATGCTGGACAAACAATCAAATCCAGCTCGGATATTTTCCAGAGGTAGACACGAAAATACTGATGTTGTATATGTTACTCAGCGATATACACAAATACCTATAGTGATTAGAGATAACTGCATAATAGTTGTGTTTAATGGAGTCAATACACATACTCTGAGAAACATTCATCACAGTTGGTGTTCAGGGGATATGGACATGATTAAATTCAAAAACTTCTTTTCACGTGCACAAGCTACTCCACACGGATTTATCACGATAAATTTACATGATCCTCAGTCGAGGTATCGTGTAGGTCTTGATAACAGTTTCGGTTGACACTACAGCAGCAGGGAGGGTGACAACAAATATCGAGTGGGCGAAGGGTAAACGAGCACGCATAAAAAATGAAAACACAAACGTCAAAAAATGAAGTAACAAAATGAGCTAACCCAATTAGAGAAGTCTCGATCGGTTAGAGACTTTGGTTTGGCGTTATTGACCTTGTATTTTCAGCCTTTTTAGGTACCTTTATTTTCGCGAACGGACCCTCCTAACTTTTGTAGAGTTCATCCTCCCTGCTGCTCGTAGTGTATTATTAAGAAAGTGAATATACACCGCTGTGCCCTGACGTAGCGTATTACTAAGAAAGTATATATACACAGCCGTGCTGTGCCCTGACGTAGTAAATTACTAAGAAAGTGTATATACGCAGCTGAGTCCTGACGTAGTGTATTACTAAGAAAGTGAATATATGCAGCTGTGCCCTGACGTAGCGTATTACTAAGAAAGTGTGTATACACACCTGTGCCCTGACGTAGCGTATTACTAAGAAAGTGTGTATACACAGCTGTACCTGACGTAGCGTATTACTAAGAAAGTGTGTATACACAGCTGTGCCCTGACGTAGGGTATTACTAAGAAAGTGAATATATGCAGCTGTGTCCTGAGTAGCATGTTACTAAGAAAGTGTATAATACACAGCTGTGCCCTGACGTAGTGTATTACTAAGAAAGTGAATATATTCTATGAATATAATAGGTTGCTTGCAGAAAATAGCGTTTCGAGAACTAAAAGTGCTTTCTTGGTGCTGAATTGATAAAGTAACCAGAAAATAGCGTTTCGTGAACTAAAAACGCTTTTTTGGTACTCAGTTGATAAAGTAACCAGAAAATAGCGTTTCGTTAATATGAATGATAAATTAACCAGAAAATAGCGTTTCGAGAACTAAAAAAGCTTTCTTGATACTGAATTGATAAATTAACCAGAAAATAGCATTTCGTGAACTAAAAACGCTTTCTTGGTAATGAATTGATAAAGTAACCAGAAAACAGTGTTTCGTTAACTGGGAACGATTTCTTGATACTGCATTGATAAAGTCACTAGGCAGATCTAATATTGTTCTGACAAAGAAGGATGGTCAGGCCGCCAAAATAGTCAATGTTTAACCCGAGTATACTATAAACATGTTTCCGATTGATCCACTCTATGTGTTATTATCTATTTCAAGAAAGGCTATGCCACTGGAATGATCAATTTACCGTTGATACGATAGGATAATAATGTTCGAACCACCCATTATAGTCTAGTTAACGTATTAAATAAAGCACTACATGTATATGTTTATAATATAGAACGATTACTTCGAAAATTCATTATTACATATCTCATATGGGTATTTTTTTTTCTCAACTGACAAGATAATCTTTAGCATTTCAGTCTGTACACATATTTGTCCGTCTTTATATCAGGATGATTTACTGACTTCAGTTACAATGTTATCGCCGGAGTAAAGTCATTCTGCTGAAGGAAATTCCAATAGCATCACTTCAGTCGATAGAAATTAAGAGCGATGCGAGTTGATACTGTCAGTTCTCTACTTTCCTTGGGATACGCATTTTCATGGATATCGTGTTTAGGAACCTTTCCCCGTCCACGAATACAAAAGTTGATCAAAATTTCTTTTCTAGACTTTAAAAACCAACTAAACTTCTTTCAAGACATGAAGTAGGTCTCAATGAATACTTTCCATACACAAAACTGATAGACATCTACCTGCTTAATACACGCCGCGTTGGTCAATAGGTTTCCTGGTTCATAAAACTTTATATTCACTTCAAGAAAGGTCAATAATTACGTAGTATCATGCCATGATAGGTTTTAAAACTTTGATGTAGACAAATGCCATTCCAAGACAAACGTGCAAAGTCCTCTGAAATAAAGAGATTGTATAAGGAAGAATATAACATTGGCATGTTAATATGTCAGATATATGTCAGGGGCCAAATTATGCTAACGTGTGTATAATACAGTTTGGTACCGGATTTTTGTTTCAGTTTCGAGTAAGACCAGTTACAAGTACTGTAATCAGGTAGATCATGGGCCTCAAACTCAAACCACCCTAAGGGTCGCATGAGGGCATTTTCGATGGCCCAAGAGACGCACCACTTTTGTTATCTCTCATGACACCTTGTGACACCAATCATTTTGCGATAGTGTACATATAAATAGATGAATACATGGATAGGCAAGTGGAATTGTGGATGTACGATGCATAAATATTTCAAAATTATTGTGGGTGAAATGAAATAAAAAGCACACCACTCTGCCGCGATAACAATGAAATTTTATTATGTCCTAGATCTATGACGCCTAATCACTATATAATAGGTAAAACAGCCCTTGATTGACGGAATACTAACAAGAGTCATTTAGGTAAAAGTCAGCTCAATCTATGAGTATATAATAGTACTTGGACTGGACATAAATAATTTATATTAAAAAAATCTAACAGGCATAGTTTACCAAACAAAATGCATTAATAAATATTATATATTGTATCCTTGATTTAAACTATTTTCTGCAATCTGTCAATGTCAAATAGGATGTAACAACCAAAAACCTCTATCTGGAAGGATTTTATTAATTTTCTCCTAAAATGCGAAATCGATCTTGAATCATGGAAAATCTGTATACCCTTTATCGCCATGCTGAATGTTCTTGGCAAATACATACATTGATCAAGACATGAAGTCAAACCTATCCACATCATGAACCAGTAAATTGCAATTATGATATTGTGTAATTATCACTTTTCTCTAGCTAATTATCAAGTTTCTCTAGCTAATTCAGCGAAATTCGTAGATTAAAGAGAGCATACCGATGGTTGTGCTAGTTACAACAAAAATTTATGCGTCTGATCCAGGAATTGACTCCGAGTCAGAGAGGTGAACAAACTTGTACGTCGTCCACGTGCTAATATCCTTGTTGTATCGGAGCACAAGTTCCTCTGAATATGGAATAGAACTCACAGAGCTGTTACTCTCACTCACAAAGTCCACGCCAACGTCATTTAACCAATAGTCCTCACAATCCCGGTCTGAGTCCGACTCGTCTGTGTAGTAATTCATAAGCGATTCAAGTTCCTGCTCCATTTTCTCTTCATAAATATCACAATACGATGAATCAGAGCTGTAATCCCCAGAAGGTTTGTTGATATAACTTTCAGTTTTGGTGTCTACTTCAGATATATGAGATAGGACTTTTGGTCCGATGGGTTCTTTTTCTACGGCGTATTTGTAATTACAGCATCTCCAGTCAATACTGTTGCATAGCTCGCTACCATCAGTGTACCTTTCATCAAAGATGACATCACTTCTGGATGAAACGGTTGAAAGTGATGTATTTTCCTCCTTTACACAATTCAGAATTCCCGCCTGCAAGGAAGGCAAGTAGCCATTGAAGACTGCCCAGGACGGGATCCTTTTCTCAGAGGATCTTGTCGGAGTTTTGGAAGTAATTATATTCCTTGTAACCATATTGAAATTCTCCGATTGTTTAGGAATTTTATCACTCTGCAACATCCTTTGTTTCCACTCTGAATCACCCAAAATATTTAACCTAGCATTTCTTTGTTCTAATTTATCAGTGACGTCTTCAATTTGTCGGACAAGAATCCTAATATCACTAACAATACCCTGAAGGTTGGTAAGTACTCCTTCCAAGCTCATGATAGTATTCTGAATACAAACGCGAAGACACTCTTTATTTGGTGGAAGTGAATATGTATCCAATGTTCGTACAGCCATATTACCATCGGCTAAATTTGTCTTTGTACGTAAAACTGCACTTTTAAGCAATAAAATCTAAACCTTGGATTGGTAAAAGGAATATTAAGACTCGAAAACTTGAATAGGTTCACTTAGAACTTCAGTTTCGGAACCTAATATTAGATGATTAGGTAATGAATCACGTACCTAATATCAGACAATTACATATAAAGTCATATACCTAATATTATCTAAAAACAAATAGCCTTGTCTATTTTCGCCAAAGGTTTTCCAAAATGTTAGGATGAAATATGCAAATAATATTCCATACAGAAACAAAACCAAATAAATACTTATTAAACGTAACATAGTTTCTTTTTTATGCTCTTTCTGGCCTGAGGTTACTTGATGACAATCGTGATATCAATATTTTGAAGATAAGAATTCAAAAGAAATCATGCCTTTAGGCTTACTTGTGTAGACACGAAACATATTATTTCTACTGTATGTCTCGGAGCGTCACTGTTTAGTCTTTTCAGAAAGAAACAATTTAATTTGAATGCTGGAATGCGTCTAATATCAAGACGGACATAGCCTCATCCAGTTCGTGTCTTTCTAACCGCTCTATCAATAACTTATTGTTAATGCTTTTCCACCTTCAAAGTAATACCGGCAAGTATATGGTCCTGCAGTACAGATTCTGATGTTAGTGAATGACATAGGAGGCTACACTAAATTTTCCCACAAAATTAGTCATATATTTCTTAGCTAAGACGCTTTCTCGGTAATTCGATCAAAATAAACAGGATGCATTAATGCATGTACTAACCTACAATAGTATACGATACTCGTAATAATCGATTTTAATGTCGAGAGAATTACATATTTCAGTCCACAGTAATGTATAATGCAAATCAGACAAAGTCTTGAAGGAAAACTACTGCAAGCATCTAGTCACTTAGTTTACAAGCTCGAGAATTAGATTTTAACCAGATGTATGTTTTGCACTACTTTAAGTATTACCTATAACACAGATATATCAAGACAGGAATTTCCATGAAAAATGTTTTTAAAGCAGCTCAATGTGTTGTTATCATAAATGCATTATAAGTTGGTGCTAAACATACACTTACATATCTCCGACTTTTATAAGTGAATTCCAAAATAATAATTAAGAACACCGGAGTCACCTATTTTCACAACAGAAACCTACATGGAAACCGTGTTTTGTGGTTAACAAATATTCAAATGAAACGCTTTAATGCATTCAAAGTATATTTAATTATTGAATAGTGATCTTTGCACACTACTGCGGTACTTGTCTTCTGCCCCAGTTCTATTTATATACAAATAGCACAAAACGCGTGCCTGGTTTAACACATTCCTGCCTCAGTGTGTCACACTTAAAATCCCATAACCATCTCATCACCGATTACTTATAATTGTCTGACTGCCACTCCTAGGCATCCTGCATTTCCATACTATTGGAGAAATAAACTTTATCTGCGAACTTTCTTCCTGTGGTCTAATGAAAAAAAAATGGCATGTATCTTCTGTAAATAAAAAAAGAGGCACCAAGCTCTTAACAATCGAACAAATCATCGACTTTCCGTTTCACGTTCATCATCCATTTAGCTAATTCTCAACTGTAAAAGAAATCCACTTTTCATTAACGTCATAGCTGTCAACAATTGTCTTGAGCGGGGCTCGTCTTCTTTAATCAGTATCAACAGGCACAACGTATAGGAAATGCAGTAAATGACTAATTAGTGGTTCTTCCGGAAAAGTTTCTTTCAAATATGTCTGTGCGAAAAGCACAATTTCACCGCCATTCAGTCCCGCATACGCGCCTGAAATGAAAGTAGAAAATGTGTAAATAATAGTTTTACTTCATAAAAAAAATTCTGATAATATTAGTGGTCAATTATCAAGAAATGAAATCCGGCATTTATGTTAAATAATATTCTAGCAAGTGTCAGAACTTTAATAAGGTCATGATTAGATCACGTGATTTATAATAGGGGTGTTAGTAAATCAGGCGACGACTCGTAACTGTAAACAAAATGGCAGACAATTTCTGCTTCAAAATTTAAAACGCAAATATCTCATTTGTGATCAAAATATATGAACTGGTTTTATTATATGCAGGTATGAGTTATTATGTGGTTTATTATCCATATGAATTAGCCTTCCTTCCAACTACAAGCTAGATTTTCTGCAGGGTTTTACTTCCAGCCCAAGGGCGGTAACTATTAGAACTTGCGAGGTGTTTGTTAACAATAGTCTACAATGGCAGAGAAGAGCTTCGTATTAACAACTAAATGTTGGCGAACTGAGTTAGTGTGGTACCTCAGAAAGTTTATGAGGTAATAAAATCGTGATACCTCAAAAGGTTTATCAGGTAAAAAAAGTCGTTGTACTCTAGCTTCCTGGAGTGTACCTAATGTTATGATCGTCATGAACCTCAATCATCCTGAACCGTTCCACAACTGCATACAGTGTACATAAATCTTCCATATCCTTTAAGGTTATATACGTATACAGTGGAAAAGTTATGTAATGCCCCTCGAAGTAAAGTATATGATCATAAGTAAGAAATAAAGATTACTGCGTCAATATGTGTTTCGCATAGTGTAATGATAGCGTGATTGTTTTTATCATACAAGACCTGTGAGTGTGTGTTTTGTGGAGTATACATCAGTATCCACATAATACCGTGAAAGAAAAGTTGGAGATTGCTAATTCTTTTTCCATAAATGCTTAGGCCATCAAGCCTAGACATAGGCTTAGATGTCCTAAGCCATTGTCCGGAGACTTTGCGTCACTTATTAAATGTTTCTGAAGGCTAGACTTGTTGAACATGGATGTCCACAGGATTCATCTTGTTTGCTTAAACATAACTACTTCTGACTGAAATATTCCAGGTTGCAATCGTAATTTTGAAAGGTTTGAAAATGCATGCCTTTGAATCTGTTCAAACCATGGCACCCAAACTTTATTTTACTTTCACCGCAAGGCTGCGATGTATGTCTAGCATAGTCAAAGACGATAAAGTAAACATATTGCCAAGGAATAATACAATTAATTTTTTCTCTGAATCTAAAGCAAAAAATATTGTTAAAATATTTACCACTAAAAGATGAATGTACGAAAAGAATTTAAGACTATCATGCACACTGTCCCCAATTATCATTAGGTTAAAATGCCTCAACCATTTGTCTGTACAAAGTTGACACTATACACAATATAAAAACTACAGCATACAATTTTATATAGGCTCAGTATCTTAAGAGCTGTCGGTTAATTAATATTAAGCTACATTTTCTGGAAATTCTCGCTGTGATCGAGATGGATTATAAAACAAAACCAGAAAAACTTAGGTTGATACAAGTAAATGATTGCGCTCTTGGTTATCTATTGATCGTTTTTCTTAACACGGTTATGGTCAGATTGTAGCTGCCAGACGGCTGATATACAATTAGATTCTCCATTTGAAAGCTTTCACTACTACATGTCTGGTTCTCCAAGAATTATCAAACTGACATTAATAATGCCGTGCTTTGCCAGTCGGTCTCCATCGGAACAACATGAAAATGAAGAATTGTGCAGCTATAAACTTCAAAATATACTCCGTACTCAACTGAAATGATTTCATCAATTGCATTGTAGTATTAACTTAGGTCAAAATCAACATACTGTATTTATACCTATTGAATAGGCGCTAAAGTAGGTGCTTGTATACAAATAATGGATCATAGATGGATAAGTTGCAAACTAAAATCAGGCATAGTACTAAATTTGGATTCGTTTGTGCGCATGTCGTACGAGTCAAGTGTGTTCTACTAGTACTAACTAAATGTGTCCTCGCGGAATTAACATTTGCACTCGTCACGTGTTTCGACATACTGCTGAATTAATTTCAAACAAAAAAATGACAAACAAACAAACAACAAAAAAACGACTTGTCCCTTTATCCTTGTTTTACGTTCTCTTCTTTATCTTTAGATCTTTCGGAATTTGAGGATTTGTGAGAATCCTGCAAGTCAATCTAGAAATCTCTTTAAGTGTAAAATACGTATAGAAAAAGAAATGGAACAGAGTGGGCGTTTTCATGATTAATGCTCGTATACACATACGCAAAGCTGAAACATAATTGCATAGTAAACTATCAAATAGGGTGTCTGCTCTTTTTAACTTGCGTCACGCAATAGCAGATATTCGTACCCCATTGCTGAATGTTCCATCTAACCATGTCAATTAATGTTGCAATACCATTTTAATTTACATCTACTTCGCTTTGCTTCAACATTTAACTGTCCTACGATGTTGATATAGAATTTTTAAGGAAAACATTACGGGAAAATATTATATTCTGTTGTAAGCCATTAAAACAAAATAAACATCAATATTTAACTATAATTAGGTGTTGATATTTTTGTTTGGCGTTAAATGCTTTATGAATCTAGACACTCCTGAGATCTACTAAGTGTATTTATAATCACAAAATTTCAATCAACATAATCTATTGGTTATACTGGAATAATACATATTGTCGCAATTGTCTTTTTCACAATGCCGACGGTACTTTTAATAGAATTGACATCAAGGATATAGAATGTCAAGA
Organism: Megalonaias nervosa; assembly: GCA_016617855.1. NCBI lineage: Eukaryota > Metazoa > Mollusca > Bivalvia > Unionida > Unionidae > Megalonaias > Megalonaias nervosa. The sequence goes on along the minus strand of JAECUM010051990.1, from coordinate 5,658 downwards.
CAATGCTGAGAAAACCTAATCGGCTGTTCGGGCACAGGGGGAGACGGGGAGGGGAGGATATACATTTTTAATAGGCACCATTCCATCTTATGAAGCTATGATCTTAACTTGTCATAAGAACCAAATTATGTCTGACAACCCATGTACACATGATGTCTGCTATGAAGCAATCTGTGAGGTTTCATCTAACTTTGGACGGTTCATTGGAACTGGACGTTGTGATGATAATCAGGCATAATTTTTTCATTAAAAATTGACTGATCGGTCTTCACATGATATCCATTACTATTCACGGAATTCTGTGATACAATCTGTCCGTCCATACTGGTGTAATGTCGTTGAACAACGCTGATAACGTAAAAGCTGGACACGTGAAACTTGGGTTAATGATAACTCCATGGGTAGAGATGATTGTGCAAAACTTTTAGAAATTTTTTCGAGTCCTGGGGAGGGGCTAAGGTAGTGTGTGCGTGTGTGTGTGTGTGTTTGTGTGTGTGTGTGAGTTTGTGTGTGTGCGTGTGTAGGTTTGTGTGTTTGTGTGGGGGGTGCGTGCGTGTGTGTGCGTGTGTGTATGTGTGGGTGTGTGCGTGCGTGCGTACGCTTGTGTGTGTGAGAGAGAGAGTGTGTGTGAGATTGAGTGTGCGGGTTTGTGTGTGTGTGTGTGTGTGTGTGTGTGTGTGATTTTAAATAAATTTCCAATTGCTCTCGAGTTGTATTGTATCCCAAGTTTTAGATATGAATATACATGAGTAATTACCCAACTTTCAACAAAACAAAAGACAGAGACTACAGGACCATGCTCCTACCCCTAAGAATATAGGCCCTGGGTCATAGCATACAAACTATTGACATCCACACCATATCAGTAGATATGCTTTCAGGGGCACAAAAAAAGAAATATGTTTATATTACAACTTACATTATTCATCCCTACACAAAGGGACTTATTTCCTGGGTCATATTTGGATACTGTTGAGATCCCACCATGAAACTACATACAAACTAACTAGGCATGCAACTATAATGTATACATGTATCTGACACTGATTCCTGGGTCAATCCACACTGATCCTTAGGTCAGCCCACACTGATCCTTAGGTCAATCCACACTGATCCTTGGCTCAATCCACGCTGATCCTTGGCTCAATCCCTATCCTATGAAACGTAGCACCGAAGTCATAATTTGGAAGCTTTTGAGATCGCCAGCCTGTAACCGTACATGCACTTACTAGGAATGAAAAGACAATTTTATGCATGCAACTGACATGGACCCTGCGGGCTATCTACTCCAAGGAACTTAGCCCTCGGGTTATAACTTGGACTCTATTCAGAAGCCCACCCAGTGACCATATATACACTTACTTGGCACGAAAAGACAAATATAAACACGCAACCGACATGGACCATGGGGTCCATCCCTACACCAGGGAACTTAGCTGCTGAGTACTAGCTTGAAAACTTGAGATCTAGTTGGTTGATTCATGAGTCTTGCATGGTTCTAAAATACATCCAATTATATCATGAGCCTCTGAAAGGAGAATTTTATGTTAAAATCATGGGGATCTTCATACAGTTGTTTCAATTCGTATTACTGTTTCACTGTAAATTCGATGGTGTAAGATGTATACCTGTCCTGCCTCCCAGAAACAGATTTCTTTTGACTTTCTACAATACCATCAAGTCTTCATTTGCACAAATACTGTAGGTGGAAACTCGTTGCTGCAAATGGCTGCAGTTGAGCAGAGGCAAGGAGGATTCCGAAATTCACTGTGAAAGGTTTATTAAATTCCATTATTGTGTGTACATTTAAGCTAATTTAGTTATTACATTAGCGTGCGTTAATTAAAGTTACTTTAGTTAATTCGGGAGACTCAAACATTTTGCATAAATTGCGAGAAAGGTTGTACCTCGTAAATTAAAATCTCTTGCGATGATTTTAAATATGATTCGACGGTATGAAGATTACACAGACTTTTGACAACACACGCACACACACACACACACTCACACACACACACACGAGCGCACACACGCACGTTAAATACAAGTTATTACTATATACATGTTATTTGCAGCCGAAAGGGTTTTTGTGTGAAGTTTCATGAAGGAATTAAATATCTGAATTTGTTGGTAAAGTTAATCTGCACTTAAGTGGGTCCGTGTTCTCAAACAGGCTCCACTGCACACTGCAACAAAAAGACTGCATGCATGTTGCAATATTGCATTCTCCTATGGAAATGCTTGAACTATTTTCAACAACGAAAAATACCATCACAATTACCACTAATTCATAAGCACAAAAGTACTTGTATTCCTTTACATTCTTGTATTATGTAAGAAAAGTTGCTGAACGTTTCATCACAGCGGGATTTTCACTGAAGTCTAAATGTTTGCGGATTAAAATAGAGTCTTTAGAAAAGCGCCGTAATGGTTTTATATAGCCTGTCTGAATAACAGCATGTGAATCAAATCAGTGAAGCAATAATAAAGCCAGTGAAATGAGCAAAGAATTTCGTCAGACTACGAGAAAGATGAGGCAAAGGTGGGCATAAAATGCTTGTCTGGAAAGGAATCTAAGGCATCAAACAGAATGGCGTGCTTGTAGGACATAGACTAATCATTGACGTGTAATTTAATCCAGACAATGCTTTTTACGTTCAAAATAATTTTGTAGCGAAAAGATTAACCAAGGAAACCTCATAAATGCATGCAAACTGAGACATGTTATTTTAGAGCATCGAAAGGGGATACTATATTTAAAAAGGAATAAAAGTGTAATTATACAAATATTGGGTACACTTTTATCAGAAGGGGTGGAGATAATTCATATAGATTGAAACTAATACACTGTACCTAAAGATATATATATATATATATATATATATATATAGAGAGAGAGAGAGAGAGAGAGAGAGAGAGAGAGAGAGAGAGAGAGAGAGAGAAAGTCGCACAAATTTACCGACGTTTGTGCTGTGTTCTTTTATTTTAATTCTGAATTTTTAGCAACATCATAATGGCATCAAAAGCGATCCGCCGGACGAAATGACGTCTTTAAAATTCCAATTTTCAAGCTTTCAAACAAACAAAAATCCAATGAATTGCGGTCTTCAAGGCAGCTTCTATAACAAGTGTGTTGAAGAAGGAATTATTCTGTCACGTTATTGAACCTTAATTTAATGATGAAAGGTACTACGAAAAGTTAACCAAAACCCTTCATTAGAAATTAAATCAAAAATTTTCACATGTATTGATGGAGTCTCTAAGAATCTCTAAGAATAATATTTCCGATTATGAAGAATTTGATACTTTTCCCACTCAAATTACGTACATCTCATACGTACATATTACACAAAACTCATAAAAGCCCAAGACCACGCTATACCTTTAAATTATCAGGGACGACTAATTATACAAGGCTGTAATTAATATTCGAAGAACCTATCCAAATCTATAGATAATGTTTTTTTAACCTTCAATAAAATCTCTTCCTTTATACATTAAAGATACTACTGATTTCATTAAAAATTGAGGTCTCTTCCAAAAATATCTCATAATTCCCTCCTTGTATCTTAAGATATAACCTCACTGTATACAAGCGTACCACATGAAGATGGTATTGTGATATGTAAACACTTTCTTGACAACAGCCTTAAAAATAACGAACTATCGAGTGAAGAGATTTTAAGATAATAAAATGTTTCCTGGGAAATAATCATCTCCAATTTATTAGTACAAAATTACATCAAAATAATGGGTACGTCAATCGGTAGACATATGGCTAAATCATACGCTTCCCTTTTCAAAGGTAAATCACAAGAAAAACAAAATTATTGAAAATGATAATTTTAATCCAGTGGTTAAAAGTTTTAGATGTCATCTTTTGATCTGGAACCATTCAGAAGAAGAACTGCATAACTTTTCCTGATCGACTATGTAATTTTCACAAACAATTAAATTTGCTTATGCTTCATCCAGTACGCAAGTATCGATTCTAGTCGCAAATGAGATGAAAAATTCTGATAATATCTCTTCAAATGTTCATGTCATACAGTTTAATATCCACCAGTATATGGAATATTGGTCTTGTCATCCCAGGACATATAAAAAAAAACGGTATATATTATAGCCAGACAAAAAGATACCGACGTATCATTTCAGACGATTGACAATTACAAAATTCTTTGAATGAATTAAAAACATATTTCCAAATCAAGAATAATCTTATATTGGTAATTGATACTGTCGTGAATAAAGTCCGTAATCTTACCCAAAATGATGTTTTAAACACAGATAATGTACGAAAGAGAAAAGTAAATGCCTTCATAATATAACATAATCCTTCATTACCAAATATAGGCCTCGCAATTAATAAATATTAGAATCTCTTCAACTTAGCAGATAAAAACAGCGAATAAACACATTAGAAAAGCAAGCCAATTCCTGCTTATAGATGACCTTGGAATTCTGGAGATTTTGGTTTCATCAGAACAAAACCTACATAAAATATAAAATGACGTTTTTCAACATCTAAACGTTAACAGAAGTCGGTGCTCTCAATGTATACATATCAGAGAAAGTATCTAGTTTGGTAGCTCCAATACAAAATAATTGTTTTCTCTACGTTATTACACTGACTGTGTATCAACTGAGGTAATTTGGGGACCCAGGTGGCCGAGTGGTCTAAAGTATTCGCCTTTACCGATCACTGCCATCTCACTCCGTCCGCGTGGGTTCGGGTTTCGGGCTCGGCCAAAGTATGCACGTGAGAAAGCTTGCCTGTAGCTTCGGTCGGCGGATCTTACCGAGATATTTTCTGGTTTATGCTCCACCAGTTATGCTTACCGCCTTGTATAGTCTATCATGTGCTGAAAATGGCGCTAAGCCCAAACCAGCACCAACCGATTATTGGATAACCTGTAAAAACATGTAACATACAATATGTTGGACAAATACTGCAGCAAGTTTCTAAGAGAACGAATAATCACCGCTTTGATATGAAAAGTCTTGTACCGATCCTCAGTTTTCCTGTAATGTTTCAATACATTTGAGTACAATTAACTATTTTACGTGATGTGATATATATATATATATATATATATATATATATATATATATATATATATATATATATATATATATATGACTGTTTATCTCTATATTGTGATTTACCGATTCAGGTTTTATCAAAGACTCATTTATCTTGCTGATCCCGTTGTACTCATAATATTATTATAACAATACAAACATTTATGATTTTGTGTCAATGACGTATTTGTTTATAAATAGAGGTTCTCAAATAAGTAATGATTTGATACTGAATTTTACGAAACTAATTAATAATATCCAGCTTTTGCGAGCATTGGCGAGCCCATTTGACATTATATGTAAGACAGTTTATATTTTAATGGAATTAGTTTACGGAGAAGAAGAAATAATTTCGTTCATTCTGCTCAGACGATGCACCTTTCATTTGTTCCATGTAAAAAGTCCCATATTCCGACAGACCTACCATTTTTTTTTTCTAATGCCCTTTGTGCAATCGATTCGAAATAAGACCGCCAAAATGTTGATCGTAAGGGTAAAAAAGAAACCGGGGTAAGGAAAATTCCCATGGTCGCAGCCAATCAGTAAAAGAGAATACTGCGCAAGAATTTCACG
>JAECUM010051989.1:0-18203 GCA_016617855.1 Megalonaias nervosa | reverse complement strand
TCCTGTGATGAAGACCTTTTTTTACAAAGCAATATCAAACCATAGCACGCAGGTTTAAAGCTTTTGTAAACCGTATTTCAATGTGTAACTAGTGCGATGTGACAGAATTTTGGTCCCGTAAGGGTAAACATTTCGGAGGATAGGTCAATGGTACACAGAAGTAAAATCTACTCTCAGTGTTCGTAGTATCCAAAATTAGTACTGATCCTAACCAACATTAGTACTGATACTAACCAACATTAGTACTGATATTATCCAACATTAATACTGATACTAACCAACATTAGTACTGACACTAACCAACATTAGTACTGATACTAACCAACATTAGTACTGATATTATCCAACATTAATACTGATACTAACCAATATTAGTACTGATACTAACCAACATTAGTACTGATACTAACCAATATTAGTACTGATATTATTCAACATTAGTACTGATACTAACCAACATTAGTACTGATATTATCCAACATTAGTACTCCTTTTTGACACAAGAGAGTTTACGTACATGCAAATCGATGATATTAATGATATATCTAACAACCAGGTATTTCTCACACGTCAATTTGCAAATGATTCTTCTCTTCAACTCCTAAGACACATTATTCTAAGCGTGTTAAATATTGACTGTTGACCTCCATAACAGTTTCTGGTGGAGACGATATATAGTCGTTCAACTTCAGTGCTTCAAAAAACAAAAAAAAAAAAAGAAGAATTTGTTAATTTTTTTTCAAAAAGAGCACAAAACTACTGTTCATAAGTTGAGAATAGAAGTTATCCCCCCCATCTCGAAGATGAACGTTTAAGTGTGTGAGCAGACGAAGATCGACATATTCAAAATGATGCTTAAAATTTAGACCAAGACAAAGACTTTTGCGTCATAACTTACGAACACAAAAGATTGTCTGTTTTATCTGATCACCAAATTGCCAGAAAAACCGCTGGAAAAAAGTTTATCACATCTACCTGAAATGAGCGCGACGAGGTAACAACACTGTATTAGACGATTACCACCCTCCAGTATAAAAAGAGAAAATCACAGGGATGAAAGACTAGCTTCAAACTACCTTATACTAAGACTCAAATAGACACCATGACCAACATTCGTAAATACGACCTATTTCGTGTTTATTTCGTCAACGATCTCGCTTACTCCACGACATTTATAAACAACTGTCGTTTTTTGTTTTGTGCAGGCAATATAGAATTTAGAGACAACGTTCAATCAATGTCTTTCACTTTTAATATCAGAATTCATCAAGATACTGCATTCGTCCTGAGTTAGTTAAATTCTTTTGATGCGGATTTTATTATAATGCCTGAGCTCCTTAATTATATCACCAATGCAACGCGTTTGAATTCTTTTGTCACTATTGTACCTGCCATAATGCACACAAACCGCCCCCCCCCCCATATATATTCTGTATAATTTTTTCCAATAATTATATCTATATACAAGATAGGAACTAGCAAATTGCAAGAACTTGTTTTCAATCGATTGGTCATGTCTTTTTGTACACAGTTCTTGCATAAAATGAGTTTAAACTAGCTATTTGTCAATTTGTTAAGCTTATCTTAATCAATGGCACACCATACATTATTACCGACAAGTTATGTTTTTTTAAAGCTTATCTGAGTTAATTACACACGATATAGAATGACCGAAACATTATGAACAAGCAAAAATAAGAAAGATGCATGCAAGACACATCAAATCCACGTATGCATTAAGAGATGTTTGTGTAGAAAAAGTAGCTGAGTATGTGCATATATGTGTATGTAGCAAGTAGTTGCATACGTGCATACATGTATATACATGAATAGTGACAATTAGCACTAGATATGGTTCGGATGGCCAAATTGTATTCATTATGTGATGAGTAGAGTTAAAATTGTTTAATATTTTCTATATTTAACAATGCCAAAAGTTTATACACTTGGCTTTTTCCAGTAGTAACGTGTAATGTATCCTCTTTTCTTTTACCTGACACTATCTTTTGAGGCCAATATTTTTAGTGATTAGTCCGCACTTCGAGGAATCTATAATGAAGGATTACATAACGAATGATAGGTGCAAGACACAAAAAGCAATCGGTTACGGAACATGCAATTTCTCCTTTCGCTTTTAATGTTTTCTTGTTATTAACATAGAGCCTCAAATTTTGACTTGCATGTTTATATCGAGAGATGTGACAAAACTGTTCTACTTATCAAAGTAGGGTTTTGTACACATGTGTATGTGTTAGTGTGTGTGTGTTAGTGTGTGTGTGTGTGTGTGTGTGTGTGTGTGTGTGTGTGTGTGTGTGTGTGTGTGTGTGTGTGTGTGTGTGTGTGTGTGTGTGTGTGTGTGTGTGAGAGAGAGAACACGATTCTTCTAATTCAAAGATGGGATTATGCGTGTATTTATTTCTATCTTTCGATGTATTAGTATCCAACTTTATTAGAGCGGGGACAAACAGTTACAAGATTGAATGTACGTAATTTCTGAACAAGCTACAAGAAAAGGGTAACGTAGTCTATTCCAAGCCAAAATTGTTTTATCCTCCTGTAAAGTAGAATTCCGTTCTGATGGCACAAGTCACTCATACATGACTATAACAATAATATCGGAAGATAATGTAAGCACATACATGAACAGTGCAGGTGTGCAATAGACATAAAATAATACCGCACTGAAATATGAGCATATGCGAAATTTGCGTTAGTACTAATATTCATTTTTTGGCTCCAATTTGCGAAACAATGCTAATTATAATTTGTCAACCTTAAACTGCTGAAATCATTTTTATGATACTCTTATTTATCTTATTATCCATAAGCTGATGGCTTTATGTTAAGCGTATATTCAGGGCGATAGACTATTTTCTCATCAGATGGCTTTAGTTGATGTTGTAGTGTGAAAATGTATCGCCAGCTGTAGCATTCTTAACTCAGAAACATTTGGAGCTGGTCAGCTATTAACACACACACACACACACACACACACACACACACACACACACACACACACACACACACAACGTGAGAGTACGAGAAAACATTTTAAAAGAAAATAATTGCATATGGCAGTCCAGTTGAAAGGAGTCGATAGAACTAATACATAATGGTACAAACATTTTGTAGATGTTTTGTCGCAGCACATTTTGTCGTTGTCAGCGTGACACTTAACCATTAAGATTGACATATGAGCAAGGCACGAAATAAATTGATAGCTTGTTATGGTTAACCTCTCTTATTCGGGGTATGACTGAATTTTAATTAGAGTACGTTCGGACAACGGTCAGAAAGATAAAAAAAAAAATGTTAACGTAAGGTCAAGCAGCGAAAAATGACAAAGTTGAGACAAGCCAGAAACAATATTGAGCAATTAGAAATAGGTGTCATAAAATGAAATGTTTCAGGAAAAGTTACTAATAAAGGTGGACTAGAAAGAATTATCTTCACTACGAAGGGAGTGTTAAACGTTTGGGGGTTAGAGAAAGGTAATCCTGATTGGCTAAGCTAAATGAGGGAGCGTGTTTCCCAGACTAAATTCAAAGTTTTAAGTAAGCTCCCTCGCGAAATTAGCCAGTCCCAGTTTTTCTGCCCAAGGGAAAGTCTGATGGACTCCGAGGAAATTAACAAGTAATTTTTCTCGTTAAATAAATCGTCCAAATGACAGGGGTCTGGGAGAATTTGAGAGAGTCCCGGAAACGGAGAGAGAGAGAGAGAGAGAGAGAGAGAGAGAGAGAGAGAGAGAGAGAGAGAGAGAGAGAGAGAGAGAGAGAGAGAGAGAGAGAGAGAGAGAGAGAGAGAGAGAGAGAGAATGTAAGTTTGGAATTATTTGTTGAATTTATTCATGTTAAATTCATACGTCAAGTTTCCTTAATTTCAGAAGCTAATCTTGCATTCATTCGTCTTGAATGTTATATTGATCACGTATCATAAGAATGTCGTACAATATTTAATTGATATGAATGTGTCCGGTTTTAGTGGTTTGTATGTAATAGAAATCATGTATTGTAAGAATTGTATGCATTACTCTAATACGAACTGTGAGAATTAATTTATCTGTTGTTACGTGTAGGCTCATACAAAGGTAACAAAAGTAAAGAGTGAAGTCAACAAGCTTTGTAAATTTTAACAAAATAATTTATTTCCCTAGAAAACAACGTAAAAATATGAAATAGAACTTACGGTTTGTGAATATAATCCAAATATTAATCCTAGATTTGAAAAATATAAGTCCTATCACTAAACAGTTCTAACTGAATCCAGGTTCGAATCTCGATGACGTTCCAATATGGAAGGCGATGACGTCAAATGAGGTCGTTGTACTGACGGCAACAGATCCTCGATTGAATCACAGTTTATAATATTAATATGTGAAGCCCATTAATTCAATTGTGTAATTAGGTTGTGAAACTTTTTAACCAAGGAAAATTGGCATGTGTCAACATCGTTCGGGCTAGTAATTTACAGCCCACAGTCGAATGTAACAGTTAATCTAAGAGGTCTAGCTATCTTATGGTTCCAGTTGGGAATGTGGCTAGCAACTAAAGGAAGAGAAAGTATTTTTATAATGATAGGGTTGTTTGCTTATCAGGCTGCGAACTGACCGCATTAGCTTAATTCTGTTGAATTGCGATACGACGATATCTGACATAAAAATAGTGGGAATCTTGTTCGATCTCAGAAGAAGAAAAACCTGACAAATATTTAGGTTGCGTATTTTATTTATTTGAAGGGGAATAGTAGATCCATACCTGTGCTACCCTGTGGGAAGGAGTGCAGACTACCACCAAGTTACGGCTGAAGACCAGTTGAGGCTGTAGAGAGAGAAGGAAAAGAAAGACGGCAACGCTGACCTGTCACCAACAGTGATTTGGAAAGGACAGGAAGCAACCAGGTTATGGCATACCGGCAATCTGAGTTCGATCATTTACTCGAGTCAGTGATGAAATTTGTTTCATCGGTATAACAGAACGGCTAATCGCATTTCACATAAATTTATAATTCTATTTCTAAGAGAAAGTATAGCATTCAATTGTAATGCTCAATTTCATTTTGTTATGTAATTGATTAAATTGTTATATTTTATTTACGGGAGTTCGTGTTGTTTTATTCTATATCTTTGCTCAAATCCCTGTTATTCCATCCATTAGTTTCATATTTTATATATTTATTGTTCGCTCGATCTGGGCAATAACACCGTGGTCGATCAATTCCCAGATGACATTAAACCAAAACACTGTAACAGGTGGGGGATCACTCACTCACATAATGTATATCATATAAGAGTCACCATGGAACGCTTTAATTTAATTTTTATTTAGATATGCCTGGTTTATCCACCATTTTGATAGACAGCATTATTGGTATTTAGTTTCTTCTTGTGCTATTAAGATTTGTGACGTATCTAAAGCAAATATTTACTTGAAGAGTATCTGCATTTGTATATTAGTATCTGTGCAAAGTGTAAACGTTCTCGCCATATTAGTTGGTATATTCTTTAAAAGTGAAATCATTAAAATCCTTGAAATGTTTGCGAATGAATTTCTTTTTTGTAGTCATCATTTTAATGAAGAATGGTTTATCACCAACCTTATGACGAATACGACTTTGCTTGTTTTTTTTATTTTGAAAACGATAATAAGATTTGTATAGGAATAGAATAGCGCAAATATAGGAAAAAATAAAAAATACCGTATATACTCCTCTGGAAGTCAGTTTCAACTGGAAAAGCATAGAACCAGGTCGGAGTAAAGTAATGTCTGGATCTATTTGGTTTGGTACAGCTAAGCAGTAGGAGGGCCCATCATTGGATAATCCTCTGATTATTAATCCACATCTGCATGTTAACACAAATATGAAATATGTATCAGCGGAGTTTTAGTGTTGTAATCTAGTACTCACAGAGATTATATCTCATTAAAATTCTACCATCCTACTACAAATAGCGTCGGACAGTTCAAGTAAGCACAGTATGTAAAGTGTACAATTTAGGTTGCATCGACATACAGTTGATACCATGGTGTGCTAGTCTAACAATGGTTCATCGATCTTCCTCGAATATTATGTGAAAAATTTTATATATCAAATGCAAAATAAAAGCAAAGTTAGCAATGCATGAAGTATAAGTCACAATAAATTACTCTTGAAAAAGTCTTGTAATTCTCGGTGAAATGAATCCCTTCACCAATTTAAAAAGAAATAACCATGAACGGTGTCTGAAAATTTACTCAGCTGCTGAAGAGTGGAGTACAATAACTAGAATGGGATACTGTTCATCAAGATGAAGAGTGGAGTACAATAACTAGAATGGGATACTGTTCATCAAGATGAAGAGTGGAATACAATGACTAGAATGGGATACTGTTCATCAAGATGAAGAGTGGAATACAATGACTAGAATGGGATACTGTTCATCAAGATGAAGAGTGTAGTACAATAACTAGAACTGGATCCTGTTCATCAAGATGCATCCTATAACTGTGCTTCATGATCTTACAACGAATAGTGTCCCACAAATTACCTCAAATGAAAACAATTGACCAATGTCCCGTAAGTGTGAATTAAAGGCCATCGTGACCTATTTTTAATAGACATTGTGTCGCTAGATGCCTTCATTACGTTTTCCGATTGTACTATGGGTTGTTTTCACAGACGTCACGAGTGTATACGCAAATACCCACAATACAACGAGGGCGTACATTGCGCCGCCATTCTGATTCCCTAACAAACTTTTGTCAACAACGTATATTCAAGAAAAATATCTGATTAAATGGTCCATAAGGATAGTTTATTCATCGAAGTGATGCATAGATTATACTTATAATTAAGTGCCCCTATAACACGAAAGACAACATAAAGCCGGAAGTTCCATGACTTATATCGAAAGACAGAATAGTGAAGTTGTACTGCAATCATGTATACTGTTATTAAATAGAAATGCCGTTATGTCTGACATACAGAGAATATTATGATTTAAAAAATAAATAGTTTGTATGATGCCCCCAAGATTGTCACCTTGAAAGAGTATTTCCGGATAATGATCTTCGGGATACAATATCAGTTACGGAATTAAAATGTCATTACATGTGTATTATGTCAGAACTTTTATGTACAAATACTTTTTGCAAAAGCAAGTGCTTGTGCCAAAGACAGACGACTTACCAATTTTAATTAGTACAGTTAAATATTTGTATTTGTGATGGAGACGATGGATATTATGAAAGCGAGAAATGTTCAAAGACGTTGCTTTATCCTCAGTGTATGAAATCAAACATGTGCCTAACTGATCATGACTTTGTGTCCAATGTCAAAATTGAGAATTCTTGGAATGCATTTAGAAATAGGAAATCATATATTAACGATCAGCCTTTTAACTTGAATGATAACCAAATGCTTAATTTCAGCCCACAAAAACTGAAAATCATTACATGTTTCTACTTGTTTGTGAATCCATTTGTTTATGCGTCTGTTTATTGATGGATCTATTTGTTTATGAAAGAATTTTTTTTTTAAAAATGGTTGAAATTTCAATGTTACTTTAATTAAATAAAAGGTGAAAACTCACGAATTCTGTCTCGTCGGTTGACATGCCTAACAGAATGTGATGTATTAGGATATTCTTACACACAAAATGAGACGTGCCTTCAACTTTTTCTGAGGAGAGCAGTGTTGTTAGATGCCGGTTTGCGAGGCTTAGAAATCAAAATGGCGGACATAGATGTACACACGTTTGATGACGTTACGTGAAAACAACGGATACACAATATTTTCGAAAATTCAGCTAAGGACCTGACTCAGTGAGTCTTCGTTCTAACGAAATCTACCAAGAAACTTTGAACAAACTGGCTTGTCAAAAATGAAATTTATAACTCAAATGCGGAAACAATTTTAATGTTTGCTATTGAAGATATTAAAATGGAGATACATAAACAATATCTTGGTCAGAAAAATAAAAGACCAAAGACTTAATTAATTCGAGACCAAAGACTTAACCAACGTCAGTGTGATTGCATAACGTCTCGCAATCTTCATGGTGTCCAATTTTTTTTTTTTTTAAATCTGAGCTGTACAGGACAAAACACATGTACAGATAACTGATTAAAAAGCGTCCTTAATTATTTATCATGACAAGATTTATTCATCCGAAATTTGTTAAAACGATGATTAATAGCGGTTATCTTGATCTGTGCACAGTTAATTATTCACTATATGACCACAACGTCTGACTTGAGGACAAGAAACATACATTTGCATCCTTGTTATGACTCAGTGTTTTCTCCACAGGCAATTCTCCATTTCTGTTGCTTCAAAGTTGCTTTTTTATATTTGTTCACGGAGTAAAACAAACAATGCGCGAAGATATCCGACTAGGATATTAATGACTAAGAGTAAGTTAATCGTCAGCTGTACGAGTTCAAGGCGAGTTCGCATATTGTGATAATTTATGATATTTAATTGTTATGTTCAGCTGCTGTTAATAGAAAATATCCACGGCCTAATGATGCATCATTAGTACAGAAAAGTGAGGTTTTGAACTTTTATTCAAATTATCTGGCAAATTATCATGTCTTTGATTGATGAAATCACTGGTATTTGTACTTATTGCGACTGAGTGTACAAACAAAGTAAACAACACATGCCCACACCTGCAGCAAAACAAGCCGTATGTCTTCAGATTTTTTCTCTACTTTCTCAAGGTACTTATCGTATTATCCACAAACCTCAACTTAAGCAAGACTGCCATCAAGCGAAAGGTTGGGTCGGTTTGTATACAATATATCCACCTACGATTATGTTAACTCAATTTTATGCAAGATTGCCAAGAACAACCCTTTGAGTTTCGAACTCGCGACCTCATGTTTGGCAGCCGTGACACACAGAAAGACGAATATGGCTGTTTTGTATATAAGATTTGTCATCACATTTTAGCATAAAGTAAGAGCTACAATATTAAGAAAAGTCCTTTCAAGAATAAGGTCGTCACCCTATATTTAAATCAGAGAGATATGAGAGACCACTTTACACCGAACTATATCAAAGAATTTGTATATCACAACATCCTGGACGATGAGTATCACTTTGTATTAGAACGCCAATGTCATTTGCTGCTAAGAAAAAAGTATATAAACTTTTGTTTTTGGAAAGGCCCAGTAAGCTGAACTTTATTGAATTACTAAATTCAACGAAACCACCCCGGTTGGAAATCTGGGAAATTATAGTCAACGTAATAATATGATTAATGCGACTTAAAATTACATGATTTAATTAATTCTTTATTTTAATTGTTATCATCATGTTTTTAAATTTCACTTTTAATTTCATCTCATCTCCATTGCATTGCTTAATTCAGGCATAACAAAACAATCTCTCATATTTCAAGTATAATGTTCTTATGTTACTACTAAGTAAAGCATTATTTACTTAGATTGTATCATACTACATACATACATACATACATACATACATACATACATATATATATATATATATATATATATATATATATATATATATATATATATATATGTGTGTGTGTGTGTGTGTGTGTGTGTGTGTGTGTGTGTGTCCTGTATAAGCGTATACTTGCATAAATGAGTGTGTATGAGAATGTGTGTCTGTATACGTAAGTGTATATCTTAAGTTTTGATTGTTGAATGTTGTATATATAATAGATGTGTTTTACTGTATTAAACGTGCCTCGGTCAATTTATGTGACAGACCTAATGTAGAGGTATATACTTAATGGTGACTAATCGGCCAAATACAAATAAAGCTCATAAAGTTTCATATTCATGTGATCACATATGACCTCCGTTAACTACAAGAAAAATTGACAGGGTCATTTCCAGTCAGGGGACATGCAAACAACGCATAATACTGAACGAACTTTTATATCCGACGGTTACAGTACGTCATCATAATCCATTGGCGAAAATACCTTCTCATTTACTCCTGTCTGCCTGCTTTGACCTTGCTTTGTTTATGGATATTAATAACATGCCAGGAAATCCTATCACTGACAACCACTTGCGACAAGAGAGGGTAGCGGATTTCCACGTTTGTCATACAAACTTAAGCAATCATTGTAAGGTCTAGTAAATGTTTTTCCTAAGGTTGACCCAAAATGAACTTTTCATACTGACTGAGTGAGCCTATCATTTTTTCTCTTCGAGACACAGTCACTTATATGGAGCAATAAGAGGTCACTTCCCTTGAGGTAAAAAAGCTTATTTCCTTGGCTCGCCGACGACGTTACATTGTTTATGGATGTTAATAACAAACCAGGAAATCTTATCGCTGACAACCACTTGCGACAAGAGATCGTAGCGGATTTTCGCCTATGGCTTGCGACGATGACAGTGTGTTGACTGGGTAAGACTGCCTGAAGTATTTCCAAATTATATTTGTCCGCTGTCATTCCCATGTTATGACGTTCTTCACAGTATTACGCAGTGTATTCAGGTTCTGTCTCTGTGATACCAGAAATCATAATGTGTAAACCGATCCTTTTGTGAAATCTTTATTTCATTACTTTTGATCGATTCGTATTCCTTGAAATGATGTTGTAAGACCCTGATATAAATAGCGTTTACTCTTTAAAGAGAATGTATTAGGATATATTTCAAAAACTGGTGGGGCCCCGAGTGGCCTTGTGGTCTAAAACGTTCACCGTCACGGATCACTGCCATCTCACCTCTGTCTGCGTGGGTTCGAGTCTCGAGTTCGACCAATGTGGGTATGTGAGAAAACTTGCCAGTAGCTTCTCGTGGTTCGGTGGTTCTTTCCAGAGTTTTCCTGGGTTCTTCCTCCACCATTGATGCTGGCCTCCATGTATAGCCTATCTTGGTCTAAAAAATGGCGTTAAACCCTACAACAACAACAACAAAAACTTAGTAATTGTTAGGGGCTTTTATAATTGACGTAATGCAAATTTAATTTAACTTTAATCTCTATCATATCATGTTAACTCAAAAGAAAAACAACAAAACAGTATGATGGCTAGCCATGAAAACTAAAGTATGAATACATACTTAATTGTTTTGTTCACAAAAGCTTGTATTTGTTCTAGACGAAACCTGAGAAATGACCAGGGAAGGATAGTTATATAGTTGATTGTTCTTTTGTTGTTTATGCCCATTAGGTCACCACTGCCAGTTACATCTATCACTAGAAAGATGATCTCGAAATGCAGCGTCATCAAATAAAATCAATAAATTGAACATTATCTAGGATATGTCGGTAATGCACATCACGATGGAACCATGCACTGTTATCGAATTTCAATTTTCGATCAATGTGCAAACGCGGACTTCTGTCCCAAATTAAGAGTGGGGCACATTTATCTTAGAGTCACAAACAAAAAATGAAAAGAAAAAAAAACACTTAATAAAAAATCAACTTACGATAATTGTTATTTAAAAAGTGAGAAAATTCGGAACAGGTCTACTACTTCGTTACAGTTGTACTAATTTCCGTTGTCCTTGATGAAATTGCGGATACACTCTTCCTATAGATAGGAGTACAAGGTATGCACCTGGTCAATATTTTTGATAAGATCTCGTTAATTAAAAGATCTATAAATCCTCTTGATACAGTTTGATTTCTCTGCTATTCCAGATGCACGGTAATGATAATAACAGCTCGTCTTCTTTATAAGCTTGCCTCTGTCAATGCCTCTGAAAATTCCTTAGAGAGGAATGTGCTTGGGGCACTTAGTTTTTTTTGGGGGGGGGGGGTTGTTTTTTTTTTGGTATTTGTGAAGACTATATGAGACTATTTTCGTGTAATGGTTCTGGTGGTGGTTGAATAATTCTCTTGTCCTCGTGCATTGCCTGTATCAAAATCGATTATGTTTCACACTACCTTATGATATTTACTCAACAATAATAACATTTTAGTTGCCGATTCACCAAACTGAATATTATATTACGATTCCAAACATATTTCCCAAATGCAAACACTTCCTGCCTTAGTAGCAAGATGCTCTGGAAATGTCGTGAATAGAACATGAAATTTTAAATTTGATCATTGTGTACAGTTAGTCTTCACACGCACTACTGACATATCCAAGATAATTTCAAACTTATATTGAATTCGTTTTGTGTCGCCGTATGTCGAGATCGTATTTATTGTGTAACTCCAGAAGGTACCATGAAAGATTATTGAAGATATTAGCGTCATATAACATTGCGGATAATCAGCATTATAATGGCGATTTCTAAAGTAATTTCACAGAGTAACAATTCCGAATAAGCGCATTCCTTGAACAATAATAGCTTTGAGATCATTCATGATAAAGTAATCATTTGTATTCCAGTTATTATCATAATGTATAACTTACACAGGAGCGTGTTCTACATTCTTGCTGTTAGACTTTATGACATCTATGTCGATCTTGTTCAGTTTATGACAGGATCATTAGTCTTATACCTTTATAATAATTTAAATTTGTGGATGCTAAATTTATTGTTCATCCATCTTTACTTCATGTTATGCGTTACCGACATATACTTGCTTTTCAATGTATTACAGATTTCATTTTGCGATTCAGCATCTGAAAATCATGTATGCAGAGTAACTACTAAATGTAGGAGCAAAAGAAACCTGACGGTTATACGGATTTCACATCTATCTTTTTCCTTGTTCCTTTTGTCAAGTATTTTTTTTCTCTAGAACTTACACAAGGAACAATATTTATTTATGTTTCTATTTGATAGTTATCGAAAACGCCTTTTCTTTTTAATATGACATGATAGAAGTTCAAGTATTATTCAAGAAGCACTCCCAAACCATGGCAGCATATACTCTTTTCAACCAGCATTGCCATTTGTTTTTTAATCACGAATAAATTAATCTGCAATCGCCAGCAAATCCAATGTAATTCTCTTCTCCAATAGTCTGAAAAAATGTCTTAAGGTTTTACAATGATATATCAAGAAAAATGAAGAGATTAAAAAGTCGATACTGATATATCTAAAATATAATTATAAGTTCTTTTCATTCCGGAGGCGTGATCTTACTGCAACGAGTAATATTGATGACATGTGATAATTTATACAAATTATAAATGATATATTAACCTGAATATTGTCTACAAAAAATGTCTCACTTACTAACTCGCTACGTTGGTTCTCAGCGGGAGAATTACTTTCAACGTACATGGAAGAAAACAGGCAAGATTAGTCAATTTTAGCTAAAAAAAGACCCAACATACTGCTTGCACATGAAACACTAAGGATACTTTTAAAATTAAATCAGCGTAAAAGTATATCATTTTTCTTGCTTATAATGTTCTCGTAATTGGCAAATATATGTGATGCTGCTTTTCAGCTTCATATCGAACAGTCAATTAGTGTGAATACATTTAAATTATTTTCAACCCGTACCACCGTCAGAAATTAATCACATCAAAATAAGTAACAGGATGCACAAATATCTATCGAAATGTCTTGACATGTATTTTTATAAAAAAAATATAATATACAGATGTTTAAAAATTTGAACAGAACAAGGCGTTCATGTTCTCTTAATGTCCCGATATTAATTATGAGATCCGGTAAAATTTAATATTTCCTTAACCCTTCTTGGTAAGTCATCAAACAATCGCATGCAGTTATTGTAAATAACGCGTTTTACACAGGATAAATACATACTTGAGCAGTTTAGCAGCAACGGAAGCTCAATAAATAAATTGACATATATAAAATATTTCCTTCATTGGTCTCAACAAAGGATTATTATCTTATTTTCACAGATTATATAACAGTACATACATTTAAGAATGCAAGATACACTGCGTATGGCATCCCAGTGGGAAAATGATTCTTCAGACTTCTCGAAAAGTGGTAAACCTTTTGAAAGACACTTCTCCTGAGAGGCCACTCTTGTTATAAAGACACCCTGCTTGACATCAAAATGGTATAGTGTAACCATTTTGTCCCTCTCATGAGAGGTCACCCCATGTTACTTTATTTATATTATACAAGCATTTATTTCTTTACCCATACCCCAGTCCCATCATATAAAACTATATGGAATCTACCAAAAAGACAAATGCAATTCAAATGTCCTTTGCGAGAGCAAAAGAGGACTTTCAAAATGAAGTCACTTTTCACTTTTGATCTATCTTGATTTTATACTCTACTTTCTTGATTCGAACACAGGATAAACTGAAAATACATAATGTGATTATGCATTTGATCATAGAGAAAGATAAAGAAGAAAATCGCTGTCATATTCGGTCTATTCACCTTTAATTTCCTTCTGTAGCGTTCACGATTATATTAATTAAACTTCTAGCGGGAATCGCGTCAGGGTTTGACACCGCTCGGTCAAGCAAAGACCCCTGACTTGTAACAATACCTTAAGTACATGCACCTTGCTTATCAAGCCATAATGTGTCCCCTGCGGACACGTTAACAGCGCGTACTTTTCGCCCTTGAAACGCGAGTACAGATAAGCCGTATGGGTTAAATGGATTGTTCAGAAAGAATATTTGAGATTCCGACAGTCCTGAGTTGCAGCCCACGCTGCATTGATGTACTTTCAAGACCCCGCCATATTTATGGACTGGACACATAGTGCTAAATAATCCGACAACACCATCACGTCCAGTCCGTCGTGAATTTCGTTTCCGCTCTGTAACACTCGAAAGACACCGTGGATGGAAATTAAATTTGGTATGTTGCTTAACATTGAGAAGACATAGGTGAAGCTAGATTTGTGCCATTCCTCCACAAAATGTAGCGGTGTTATGAACCATTTTACTTAGAACTAGTTTTCTTCCCATGCCTTATTGAAAAGTTAAGTTCCTGGAGCCACAAGACAAAGTAGATCCCCTGACTTACGGTGACCTCAGATTAATATCAGACAAGACTTTGTCTAACAAGTACTCTGCACAACCTGTCAAACAATTCGTATGTTTCGGCAAAAATAAGATGAAATGAATATGAATAAAGTAAAAAAAAATCAAATGCATTTGATGTATGCACCGGATATGCATGACAGCTTGAATAGTTTGACATAGTTATCTTCCGGCGGTAGATACTGACTCATCGTTTGCACAACTAATCATCAAAATAAGGAATGTTTTAAATTCTGTAACATTCATCTGTGCTTTCGTGTCTACATCGGCTGGATTTATTGTCTAAATTACTAAAAATATTCCCACCGCACACAACATGAAAGTATGATGACCAAACCTTTGTTGAGTTTACGGGCAGAGGAGGATCTCGACATATATGTCAATCTAGATTCGAATGAGGTTATGATAGTGAACGTTTTTTTTTTTTTTTACATAGCGATGATAAATGGACGAAAAGAATCAAAAGCGATATAATACAGTTAGTATGAACCCAAGGAAAACAAAATAAACTACAGACAAGTACTATGCGGAGTCCTATTCAAGATGATACAGAGAGCTAATACAAGGCAAGCATTGACACTACTCCTCTCCCTACTTATGAGGAGTGTGTGAGGGTGTGATTTGGATTTTTTTTAACGTAGCTTTAACAATTTTTCAGTCATATCGCTACGATGTGTTCAGTGTGGCAGTTTATAGTGATGTCTAACACTGGGGCATCATGTAGCATGATGTCCCACCCAGTCACATTATCCTGACACCTGGCCGACCAGTCCTAACACTAACCTCTTAATGATGAGCGCCAAGCAAGGCAGCCGTTAGTACCATTTTTATAAGTCTTTGGTTTGACTCGGTCGGGGATCGAACCCATGACCTCCCGCATCCGAGGCGGACTCTCTAACCACAAGGCCGGAGCGGAATATGAGGAATATGCTTGTGAGGAATATACTATCTATTAAAAAAAAAAAATCAGAAAAAATCATAATTCTAAATTTCGCCATCCGAAACAGTGTGATTATCTTCTGACTATTAGAAACCAACATACAAATGTGTTTATGGCACTCCTGTTGGTTTCAAAATGTGCATAGTAATGTCAAGGTCATAAATATGCATCCAGTTTTGTATTTCCGAGTATGGGATCTCAAGGATCTCAAAACCATCTATATTTCACCTTAGGTGCACACAAGTGGTACACTTTCTTCATATAAATTTACTCAGAGATTGGAAGGACCACTGTAAACTTTTTGTGGGCATCGTTGTTCCAAATACACAACCTGTGTGATTCAGGACAAAAATTGCGACAATTGAAATTGTGTTAAAAAGTAAACGTTTTAAAGATCTACACATTGAATAAAACTAGTCTTTCCAAAAAGAGGAACAAGGATTTTCCTGCAACAATGTATCATAAGCAGCTCAAAGATATCATTATGTGATACGTATGGCATGCGAGTTGTTGAGTTTGGACCTTACCCGTTTATGACCTATGGCATCACGCTACCCTCCACTTAGGTCGCAATCTTGTAATATATACAATGAACCTTAGGCAAACCACACTGGAGAAAATGCAGCAAAACTGCGCAGCTATGTTTCATTATTGTTACATATACATTTTTCATCTCTTCTAAACCACATCGAAAGTTGGAAATCTTATTTTAATGGTTAAATTCTATATCTGAGATCGAAGCTCAACAGTGCCGACGCTCGAATGGTATCAGAAACAATTAAAATCACGTAATATCAGTTACAATCAAAACAGACTGTTCATTTGAACTGTGCGACCACTTCAGTTTAAAAAGGAAGCTTCTCGCCTTTACTAAATAAATTATTTCAAAATCATTGTGCACCTAGCATGCTTGTGACCATGAGGGACATTAGGTAATCTTCGAGATAAAAGATCCATTATTCACTTCAATTTTTACTGATACATAGCTTATTATCCACGGGGCATACTCTTGTGCTGTTGTTAGCGTTTATCCAACATTGCTTGCCATCTTCACATACACTGGGCAATTTGCTGAATCCGTTTTCATGTATTATAATGATGGGAATGTCAATCGGAACACCCTCGGGTCTTTTAGCCAATAATGGGAAAAGTAGATCACACCTTCATAGCGTACATTATTGCGACACAACTCTTGGCTGGAACATTCCCAAGTTTCATTTTTCATGCATGAATTGACTAGCTAATTTTATTTTACTGAAATTGTGCCAGAAAATGTAATGAAGGAATCATAATACTGTGGGCGGGTTCTATTTTGTTAAGTATACTTTAGCGTGTGATTGAAGTCTCCTCCATTTCTGACAATTTCCAGCTTTTTATGTTGCATCACTCTATCGAAGTATTTCTAAGATGGAGATTGGTTGAAAGGTCGATAATTACTCCGATTGTTAGGAAGGAGGTTTCTTATTTCTCAAGTAATTGACACTATTGGCAGAAGCCATTCGATGATTCTGGTTACATTTGCAAATATGAAAATGATGTAAACAATTTTCATTTGATTTGATTGAGGTGTTCGATAAACTTTTATTATATAAGGTACACAGAATCTGCATTTATTCTACTATTTGTACTAGTTTTTTTGGTACTCTTTCGCTGTTTTAAGAATAGGTTTGAATCTTCATATGTGAAATACATTATTGTAATTGTTCAGTATTTTAGTGGCCAAACGAGCTTACGTCCCTAAACGTTGTACGTTGTTCACTCATATGTTCTGTTTTTATCAAGGCGAATAGCACCCAAAGCTTTAAACAAGGCGTCTTTCTAACCGGATATAATGCATAGTCATGTACAAATTTTGTCTACAGATCAAAATCATGGTGAAGACAGATGGCACAAAATTTATTTACATGTCGATCTTTAAATAGATGTACTGCCGTAAAGTGTTTTCGCCACCACTCCCAAAAAGTCCTGCTCCCAAGGATATTACTTTTCCTAAAGAGTATACAGTGATTGTACCAACAGAAAATATAATAAGATTACCAACATATCAATTACGATTTCTTAGGATAGATTTACTTTCAGTGAATAAAGCTACTAACAAGGTAATAACACATAAACAATTTTTGAACTTCATCTTTAAATGTCTGGGGAAGTTGTTAATAATCATTTCACTCGAAATATAGATATAACAAGAGACTTATGCTTCCATGTCAATCCGTATCAGCGTTTGGTAGTTAACTGACCCATCCCGTTCCTGGTGGGGTCAGAGGATGTCAATGTTCGCAATAAAAATATGAAATTGTGATAAAATGTATCGTTTTAATTGCTATATTATACAAAATATCGGTTCCTGTCGATAGAGTATGGATATAAAGAGAACGTTTAAAATATAAATGACAA
>JAECUM010051988.1:0-10078 GCA_016617855.1 Megalonaias nervosa | reverse complement strand
ATATAGTTTTTACTTAACTCCTATATCTTTCTTAGTTGGCTTTATCTCCCTATATCTTATTTTTCATTTCTTTAATATTTATTTTTGTGCAGCTATATTTCAATATGTACCATATAGACAGTAATTGTTTTTAATAGGTCTCTAGACAGTATTTGCCGACTTGTCTAAATCGCTCGCCTTTATCGATCTCTGCTATCTCACATCTGTACGCTTGGATTCGAGTCTAAGATCGCTGGATCTTAACAATGTTTTCCCGAATTCTTCCCCTACCCGTTATGATGACCGCCATATATAGCCTATCGTGCGCTGAAAAATGGAGTTAAACCCAAAACAACGACAACATAGTATCTTGCTGACGTGCTTTCGGCACCATAACGTCTACTTTCCCAACGACAGAAGTTCAGATTCTGTTTCGAGGTATACCATACAGCAAAATAACATGTTGCAAAACCAGTCTGTTGTGTATGTAGATAAAAATAATTGATTGTATAAAAGCATCGTCACGAAAAAGCAACAAAGAAAGACGCTACCAAACTCAATAATCTAAGTCAGCTTACACATGCATCGTGACGTGAATGCCTGGTCATTCTCAGTCATGAAGACAAATGTACTCTTGTCTCAGAAATGTATATAACTTATGTAAAACTTATTTATATACTTTCTTATTACGAATTTACCTTACACTAGATGGACAGATGCATTGACATACGCTCATGCGCACTGGAAACATTTCTTTTTCCGCATCTATTGCCATATATTTATTGAGTTTGTGGAGATGCAGCAAAATTTTGTTCTGCGCAGTTTTCAGAAAAAGAACTTCAGTTGCTAATAATTTAAACATTACTTTTTGAAATATTTACTTTGTTATTCTGCATTAGTCTTGTCAGCTGCCTCTATGTATCCTTGGGAAAGTCAGTTAGCTTCAGTTTCACCAGCATTAAACAACAAATAATGTGTTTACAGCGCCGTTAAAACCAGCAAAAAGAAACAATCGATTTGTGAAAGATCATTTCTTTGTAACAGAAAACACATTAGAGACAATATAAAAATACGCTGTAAACTAAAAACCAATCCCCATCAAAAATGTCTCAGATATTTCTTCATTCCTTGCAAATTATAAGGTAGGCAGTTGTAAGGAAAACCAATCCGAGTCTGACGTTGTCATCTTGGTGTGCCCCAAGCCATGAAGAACAAGGTGTTCTTAATCCCAGTGATTCACAAATAATGACAAAAGAGTCCATTCTCAAGAGGATAAGAAAATAATGACAAAAGAGTCCATTCTCAAGAGGATAAGCAAATAATGACAAAAGAGTCCATTCTCAAGAGGATAAGCAAATAATGACAAAAGTGTCCATTCTCAAGAGGATAAGCAAATAATGACAAAAGAGTCCATTCTCAAGAGGATAAGCAAATAATGACAAAAGAGTCAATTCTCAAGAGGATAAGCAAATAATGACAAAAGTGTCTATTCTCAAGAGGATAAGCAAATAATGACAAAAGAGTCCATTCTCAAGAGGATAAGCAAATAAAGACAAGAGTCCATTCTCAAGAGGATAAGCAAATAATGACAAAAGAGTCCATTCTCAAGAGGATAAGCAAATAATGACAAAAGTGTCCATTCTCAAGAGGATAAGCAAATAATGACAAAAGTGTCCATTCTCAAGAGGATAAGCAAATAATGACAAAAGAGTCCTTTCTCAAGAGGATAAGCAAATAATGACAAAAGAGTCCATTCTCAAGATGATAAGCAAATAATGACAAAAGAGTCCTTTCTCAAGAGGATAAGCAAATAATGACAAAAGAGTCCATTCTCAAGATGATAAGCAAATAATGACAAAAGAGTCCATTCTCAAGAGGATAAGCAAATAATGACAAAAGTGTCCATTCTCAAGAGGATAAGCAAATAATGACAAAAGAGTCCTTTCTCAAGAGGATAAGCAAATAATGACAAAAGAGTCCATTCTCAAGATGATAAGCAAATAATGACAAAAGAGTCCTTTCTCAAGAGGATAAGCAAATAATGACAAAAGAGTCCATTCTCAAGATGATAAGCAAATAATGACAAAAGAGTCCATTCTCAAGAGGATAAGCAAATAATGACAAAAGAGTCCATTCTCAAGAGGATAAGCAAATAATGACAAAAGAGTCCATTCTCAAGAGGATAAGAAAATAATGACAAAAGTGTCCATTCTCAAGAGGATAAGCAAATAATGACAAAAGTGTCCATTCTCGTGAGGATACACATATAATGAAATAGGCAAGTTTTGATGCCACTTTACGTTCTGAACATGTCATTCTGTCTATGGCACAATGCGCATACACGATTAGGTGTGTCAGGTTATCAACACAAGCAAATTTTTCTTAATATGTAGGAATTTTGGTGTGGTACAAAATTACCAAAGTTAGTTTACTTAATTTCTCTCTCTCTCTCTCTCTTACTTATTTATTGTTTTTTTCATTTGTTGTTCTTGAAAATTTGATTATCTGTTCAAAATGTCATTGAGATAGACGCTCTATCTCTCCACGTAGAGGAAATCAACCAAATCTGATTAAAAAATTCACACACACACACACACACACACACACACACACACACACATATATATATATATATATATATATATATAGTAGTAGTATATATGTTATATATATATATATATATATATATATATATATATATATATATATATGTATATATATATATATATATATATAAAATACTTAGTTTGTGAACAAACTATGTGGAAGATAAATGTGGTCTTGCAAAATAAGGGACTTGTTACGTGTGGAAGTAGATTTCCATCAGGTTAACTTCCTGATAAAACTTTGTTAAGTGACCAACAAAACAATTTGAAAAATATGTTAGAAAGTATGATTGTCGATGAGATATATTAATAATATTGAGATGAATTAAATGCCACTGAATGCAAAGTCAGGCCCACTCTAACAGGGACCTTCATAGGACGGCCACCTACGTATCTGACATAATACATCTGACATACAAAATTAAACTTTACATCACAGAGACCTTTATAATGCAGCTAGTGTTTGCCATTCCCAGGGGTGACTGTCAAATGTATGTCTCAAGAAGTTTTAACTTATGACTGTGCATCAATTGAACAATCGACATTTAAGGTATGTGTGGTGCGTGCACATTGATATATTGGTCAACCTTGTTGTCACGTTTGCTAAGCCCCAGCTATACAGTCATGTAAAAGCTATAATCTACCTGTCTTGGGAATATTACCGCGGCCATGTATTTCATGTCTAAAGATTGTCGCGGGGCTAGTGTTGAACTCTTACGCAAGGTTACCTGACCAGCTGGAGACCGGAAACTTGAATCGGCAAAGGCGATAGATCGCACGACTTATCAAAGGCTTGTAGTTATCACACCTATGTGTTAAAGGTTAGTCCAAAGATCAAAAGTAAGTCCACGTGGTGAATGGGGAGTATTCTTATCCGTCCCCACGTTGACAGGCAGCGAGAGGGACTTTGTCCGTTAAGTTTGATTTTATCGGTTCACAGCGATATCCAATCAGAATTGAGATAGAGGGTGTGATTACAATTCAGACCCGAATGATACTTTCGGAACTCGTAAGAGTTAATTTAGTATTCGTCTGAAGGGATCAATAGGGTTTACTCCGAGCGAAGAAGCCAAACGTCATTTAGCAGCAAAACTTAGAGGTAGATTCTAAGGAAAGACAAAGCTTCGAAAGGTCAGTAAGTTATTTGCTCGATTTTTGCAGAATAGTACGGCTTCATAACTGTAATTATTTGTAGTATGTATACTTAATTACTAGGATCGTTTAGAATGTAGAATTACCTTTGTAGTTTTTCCTTTACATGCATATTAGAGAAATGGACTTGAGCCTATGAAGAGAATTATTAGATGCGAGGCAGAATTATGTAGATTGTTAGCTTGTGGTCAGAATTAATTTTGTAATTCGCTATTAGGTTACTTCGTAGTAAACTAGTGCATTTATTAATGCGTTATGTTAGAATTTACACATGCTTGACTTGCGAATTTGGAAACACGGTTGATTTATGTGAGATTAGTTACTATGGACGTATGCTTATATCAGAGCATGGGTATTTGAATATTTGTGTACATTGTATGAGTTGTAAGGTAAAGAAATGCGTCTAATTATTGTGATATTGTGTGGTATAACGGAATTAGGAATATGTATTGATGTGAAGGAATTTATTGATGTATGTATGAGAAGTAATTGATACCGTGCTGTATTATGACGTTATTTTACCATACAAGAACGTATGGGTATCTCGATGTAAACGAATGCGTGACCGAAGAAATTTAATAGCCGTTATCTGATGATAGGCTGTGTGTAGTGTGAGATGAAAGGGCTCAGGAAAAGATTTTACCGTCCTTGTTTTTTATTGGGGGGACACAGAACTTCGGGTTCCATTGGGTCCCAAGTCTTCAAGGGTTGGAGACGGAATTGAGACTATAGTCGAGACAGTCGAAATCGATAAGAGGGTAGTCGTGGAAGAGAAAATGGAGGAGTCTAGAGAAAGTTGAGGAGGAGGAGGAGAAGGAATTTGGAGAAAAAATACTCGAGGAGGAAGAGGAGAATGAATTGGGAGAAATAGGAGAGAGAAAAGATACATCAGATGAGTAGAAATACAAGGACAGGTGGAAATCAATCTCACACTGCTAATCAAGTGATGCAATAGGCTTATTAAAGGGTCGAGCGGAAGGAGTGTAATTGGAAATTTTAGTCGTTTGATTATTGAATTGTTATTAAATTGTTATTCATTGAATTTCAACCTTTTTTGTATATTTAACCATCTAACCGTCGGCATTGATGACTGAGTTCTCGGAGCTTTACATCTATCTTTCACTAAATTTAACTTCCAACAAAGTAGAGCCTGGGTGTGACTTCTATAATAGTTTAAATAAAACATTGGGAGCACCCCACCCCAACCATAACAATCGTCACACTTTTATTGTGTCTACTAAATGTAGTAAAACCTTCCTAGGACATGTAGAAGCTGTGAGCTCGCACAATGAAGAGTAAGAAAAAGGTGTTTCATATAGTTTATACACATGGATATTTCCGCATACGTGGCAAATTGATTTTATAGATTTGCAGTAGAATGACATTTCTGTAGAATTCTCAGTAAATATAAATTATATTTCAAAACAAACAAAGCAAGAACATAAAGGATATTTTGATATTCTTCTGCTATTATCTAGTATATCTGATCACGTCCCACATTTGAGTGCAAGTCAGCAAACTAGTGAAATTCACATCCTAACGTAGAAATACCAACTCGTACCCTACCAGTACCGCCTTCGACTCGAAACGCTTGCAGACTGTCCAGTTAGCATAATGTACGTAAATTATGTGTATATACTCTGTTTAACTATACGATAATATATTCCTAGCCATACAGTGTCTAGTACCAATTGAAAGTTACATTCTTAAAAGGCAATGGTAAAAATTGTCGAAAAACCGAAAACAAAACAAGAAAGCTTCATGAAGTTAAACCCTTCGAATAAACATGAACAAAGTTATAGATAAAGTGTAAATACATTTTAAAAAATTAAAATCTATCTCAAAGTGAATAAAGATAAAAATTCCAATAAAGAGTCGAAATGTTTGCGCCAAATTGTATTCTTTTTAAGAGTCCAAACTTTCCATGGCGATACATCATCAAAAGCTTCGGTGAATTCCGAAAAACGGAACTATCTGTTTGACAGTGTGCACGTATTAAACAAAAATGTACTTTACTCTCAATGGACGCTTGCAATGTAGGAATTCTGAAAGGTATTAACTCTAATTGAGGTTCATCCTGCAGTAGACAGGTAGGTATCGGCCAGGTATGTTCATGTACATGCGGATAAAATAGAATATCAAAAACTCAAAGAGCTGCACCCTTTACAATATTGTTTCAGTTTTCCGTTTTTCGATTTCTTCAAGGTGGCAGATAAGAGATTTCTTTACGCCCGAATGAACAAGTCCTTCTAGTGACCACGATTATTCTAGTAACTTGTGTCGAGCTATCGAACGTTTAAACTACTTCGTTCATCTGTGATGATTCCTTATACTCTTTTATCAACAAAAGCCCCTTTTCTTTGTATAACACCACAATGTTTTATATCAAAAAAGCTCTTTTGAGAGGAAATCAAAGTTATTATGGCTTAGAAACCTCCCGTGCGCTACTATTGACCCGATGGATTTTTCCCTGCAATTTATTATGAGTTAGAGCACGTATCTGTTAACAGTACCAAGAGATTTTCTTAAGGCCGCAAATGAATACAAAGACCAACCCAGATGTATCAGTCTAACTGGCTGGGTATGATAATGAACAATTTGCGTATATGTTATCTTTCTCGCACGGTTATATCTTGTATTTAGTACATTTGATCGCAAAGATTATATCCATTCACTTAATGCATTTCATATGGCAAAATATAATCTTTGCTGCATATGGACTACTCCACCCACTGATTGTTTTCATTGGTATGTTCATATCTTTGGGGCATTTACATGTTTGGAAAAATTTTCTGCTGTTTTGACAAGAAAATTTTAGTTTTCTGGCATGACCACAACATCAACTTTTACGTAAATTGTAAGCTATGCAAATGGTAGTGTTTAGTTAAAATGAGTGAAATTTTTATATTAATTACGTTGTAAATAAACAAAAGATTGCAAAAGGATTACGAAATACTTACAGGGAAATAGTGTATATTTTGCATTAGATGTTATTCTTTTTTCAACTTTAGTTCCTACAAGACAAACCGAGAACTTATACAAAACTTCCGCAATCGATGATCAAGTGATGTTCGTCAAAGGAAACCATAAACTCACTATAAAGAGAACACGTGCAAATCATTTCAAGTAACTCTTTTCAACATCCCCGAATCCGTTAAAAGAAAGAAGAGGGTAGTGATGATCGATGGCGGGAATAAGTGAAGAGGTGGAAAGCAAACGCGGTTCCTATTGGTAAATTTGTTTAATTTTTGCAATGAAACCAGAAACCGAAAAACTATATCAAAACTTAATGAAAGATGCAATAAAAATTATATATCCATTTGAGTAGGCAGTGCCTTTCGTGCATTCAAATGAAATTTTCAAATGTCAGTTACATTGTTTTCCTGTGAAATTAGTATTGATTAACAAGAAAATCTGGAATAAATGAGCCTGGTCTCCATACCCGTATAAACAGTTTGAACGAAAGCGCAATAATGCAATACATTAAGAGGAACACAAACCAGTTGCCTCAACGAGTACTTTACCCAAAGTTTTGAAGAAATATTCGCATAAGCAATCTTTCTGAAGACCTGGGTTGAAAGAGGCCGCAGACTGTAACGTAGTTCACAGAAATGTTGGAGGGGGGGGGGGGGCTATTAAATTCCAATCTATTTTTTTTCTTAATTGTTTTCATCAAATTTGAAATGATACTTTATCCTACGTATGATATGTTTGACAATATTACTATTTTAGTCCTATGTACCGTTGGTATAAATGTTGAAAAATAACCCTTTAACTTTAAATTTGTACACATAGCAATCCGTTCTACTTGATAAAAGAACTAGGCTACTATTACAGCTATACACTGCTGGGTAATTAGTGTCCATCTGGGCGTGCCTTATGACCTACTCCTATTCTATCTAACCAAACTTAGTCAAAAAAATGAATAACACGGTCAATTCCTTATTCCATTACTGTAAATCTCTCTCTCTCTCTCTCTCTCTCTCTCTCTCTCTCTCTCTCTCTCTCTCTCTCTCGTTATTCTTCCAGTCACGAGGAGGTTATGTAAGGCCTGGATAGTTTTTTTCTGCTTATTTTCGTAAATAAATCTTAACTTTCGAACTCAACAATTGCATTCACGATCTTTGAAATGAACATAAAATTTGAGTCTGAAAACCTTACTTTTCGACTTTTTAAAGACTTTACCTTTCGCTCGGACTTGTTTGCATATAATCAGGATTTCTAGAGACGTAACCTTATATGATTTATTGGCAGCAGTCAATGTACTTTCCAATCAAATTTTAATGCTTCGTATTATTATAATACGTTTTTCTGGCATCAGTATTTTGTTTAAAAAAAACACAAAAGCTTTATGATGTCAATGCGAATAAGAGTTACTCCGTTGAAGCTAATTGCATACATTGTATTGTCTTTTTTAGTCATTTTAATACTAGCATATCGGTAAATAAGCAGAAATCTGTATACTTGAACTATTTATACTGTGGCAAATCAGGTATTCCCATTTTGGCACGACGACTATTTTTTGTTTAACATGGCCGCAGGTGGGCCATTTAACTCCTTTAACAGATCAGAGTGATGATAAATTAAGAGGTAAACCAATGACAAGCAAAATTCACAAAATCTGCTTTTTCAGAACATTTTTAAAACTTTCCAGCAGAATGGTTAAAAGAAAAAAGTAGAACCTTATTGCGCATCCACACCAACCACATGTCTAGCCTACAATGTTTCAATACAGTCACTCAAGCGATGTGGGAAGAGAATCTATGCTGAAATTATATCCAAAAGTGCACGTTTTATGACAATTACACGGAACAGGTTTCTATCCAAAAACATTTAAATGCAGTCATCGAACCAGTGTATGGGGTGAATCGGTGATGACCTTATTCACAAAAATCTCCAAAACTGGCCAGAGTAAAACAGCAAAACCTTCTTCTGCATCTTTATGAACCGCACAGCCAGCATACACAGTTTCGTTAAAATCCTCCAAGCGGTGTGCGACGAGAACCAACGACATGTTTTGCCACAGATGGGCAATCGAACAGACGGACTCGCGAATAGACTGAGGCACAAAGACACGACAATATCCAGGTCCATCGCAGAAGTCTGATATTAATTGTGAATTTTTTAAAGATATTTTCTGGATAGGACTTCTGCTGACCATGAAACCTTGAAAATAACAAAATTATGTCTTCAATGGAAGAGGTTGCCAATTTTTATGCTATTAGCTGCAAAATTTTGTTCAGTTGAAATTTCGTAATATGTTGGATTGTTTGAAAGTTTTAGCCTCTTAAAGAGAGGGTGTTAGAGCAAACAATAATAATAATAATAATAATAATAATAATAATAATAATCATAATAAAAGTAATACATATAATACGAAGACGAAGGCGATGATGATGATGATGAAAGAGAAGAACAATCCCGTTATTATATATTGTTACGTATATGTAATTAAATTACTTGCCTGTTCGTTTTAAATTTCTTTTTATTTGATTTTTGTTTCATTACATGTTATTGTAGTAACTTTATTCACTGGATTTGACGTTTTTCTAGAGGGGTTCGGTTCGGTTCTTTTGGCCTGGTTGGAGCGCAAAGTGATAGCTACATTGTATTTTTAGCTGACCTTGTTCTTGATCTTGATTCTAATTTTGTAAACACTGAGTGAAAATCATTGGTTGTTAAAAAGGTCATGTTCGGCCCACACGTTAGCTCAGTTGTAAACAAGCTTTTTTTAACTTAATTTCCACTGTGGTAATCATTGATTCTTGCTAGGGTATTACCAGCCTAAGTGCTAATTGACATATTATTTTACTGCGCTGGTCGGGCTGGGTGACCACGTGACCTATGACGCGCGTCTGAAATTACGTTTTATTTGGGTTTAATACTCATTCTCAGTGTTTTTCAGTCAGTCGTATTCTACACCTTTAGGGCTCAAGTTGTTTTTAATGTTGATGCCAGTCTGATTTAGACTTCTGTTTCTTTGATTTAATAATTTATATTCTCTGGAAAATATACAAGTGCTCTTCTTCATAAAAATTCTTGGACAAAGACTATTAGTGGAAATTATTCTGGAATTCTAAACTGGAACATTATAAATTGTGATTCAACGAGGAACTGTTGACATGGGTGCAACGACATCATCTGACGTCATTGCCTTCCATATTGGGACTTCATCGGGATTCGAACTTGGATTCAATTAGAACTTTTTAGTGATAGGACTTATATTTTTAAATTCTAGGTTTAATTTTTCAATTAGATTCACAAACCGTAAGTCCTTTTTCATATTTTTTCCTTGTTTTCTAGGGAAATAAATTATTTTGTTAAATTTACAAAGCTTGTTG
>JAECUM010051987.1:45000-47630 GCA_016617855.1 Megalonaias nervosa | reverse complement strand
AAAAGTGAATGATCCCTTCTTTTGTTGAATAAGAAAACTGTTTAATGCTTGTCTAAAGTAGAGTACTAAACACGACCTTTGGTACTCTTGACCCGTTGGCAACTTCGTAACCAGTGTTTATTCCAAAACATTTTGTAGCTATTAATTTTTAACAAAAAAGTTAGTAAAGATGCGTCGACCTGTTCAGTATATTAACCTCACAGCATTTATCTTCTGAAGTTACATTACACTGTGAACTCAGATTTATGTCATTTATAATAAGGCGGCTAATGGAGGCAATCGTTTTACCCTGACATGTGTTCCATGATGATGCTCCAGTGGGTAGATCTTGGTCTTTTAAAAGAGTGCAGCTTTTTAAAATGACCATGGCATTTTAAAGACTTCAGCTATTTTGGTTTTATCATTGTTTTTGTTTATTTATGGTACCTACACTAAACCCAGCACTCTAGAATTCAATTGCCGTTAAATCTTAAAAACAGATA
Organism: Megalonaias nervosa; assembly: GCA_016617855.1. NCBI lineage: Eukaryota > Metazoa > Mollusca > Bivalvia > Unionida > Unionidae > Megalonaias > Megalonaias nervosa. The sequence continues at coordinate 47,148 of JAECUM010051987.1, read as the reverse complement.
CGTAAGTACATACATGACCGCACACGTACATACATATATATTATTATCAACCATTGGCCCTTGCGTAATAACTAATTATGTGATCGAAGATAATAGGAAACATAACAAACAGTCTTGACTATGACCCAATAACGTTGTATACTTAAAGTTGCTCACATCATACCGGTCTGTATTTATGTTTGTTTCGTTTTTATTTAAGTGTGTTGTGCTTTCCTTACTTAAACATCAGATACGTTATAGGTAGAGTGCTATTATTTTCATAACGATTATAGTAAGGACTGCTTCGTGTACCGTAGATTTTATATGCCTAATGAACTTCAAGTGCTCACAGCAATACGCGACATATTATGAAGAGACACTTATCTCATATAACCACATATCTATACATAACATCGAGCATATATTCAGAGTCTCATTTTCATTTCCCTTTTGAATATATTTATCATTTACAGATTTCTTCTTTCAGCTCAAAACCTTCACTCGCGCTAGAGATGGCCTTTGTGCACACTGCGTGATCAACCTATAGTTTCAGGTATAAGTTACTATACTCAGCTAAGAAGCTGGTATGGTGAAAAAACGGAAACTCGAGGGCAGGACATGTCAATCGATGATCGCTGCTGAGATAATGAGACAAGGTGTCGCCTCATGGAGCATGCAACTTTTACAAACATTCCTATTCTAAATTTCTGCTCATGTGAAGCGCGTGTAAGGTAACGAAACTGAGTTCATGTCTTCGTGCATGCATTTTTATTAAAATAAATGACAACAATTGCAGAAAAGCAATTCTTTAAACAATTCTGTCTGGAAACATATTCCTGATTATAAAATACAATCAGATGTCAACCATCTTAAATCATCTTAGCATACTTTATTCTGGTGTCAGTAACACAAACATGATCTATGCTGAGGTTGAAATCGGAACAAGAAAATTAATGTATTGGGTTTAAGATGGATCTGTTCTATTCGTGGTGTATCTTCTGCGTGGCAAAAAGAAAAAGGAAGAAATTCAATTAAAAAAGTAGTACTCAAGTATGTACTGGGCTATTAGGTCACTATTGACTTTATGGAAATTTAACTTGGACTAGTCAGATTTGATATATTGTTGTACAAATTGAAACCTTTTTAGCTGTTATACAACACCCAGTTAGCTACAATGTAGCACTCACACTATATTATCAACATGCCATTTGGAGTGACTCGCATCCAGTTACCTACAATTCACGACCAATGAACAACTATCAAGCACCCATACAAAACCATCAACATATTGCTTGGAATAGCTAGTACCAAGTTATTTAGTATCCAAAATACAGTGATCGATTATCCAACACGTAGACATCTACTATTCCACACCAAGTTACCTACTATCCGACGCAACTGTAAAAGTAATTTTTCTTCCCTAAGGTATATTCTACAGCACAGGAAAAGTGAATTTTGTCCATACATTTCTATGCTACTGCAACAGTTACATTTAGCTTATTCTAATAAAACGGGTGATACTGGAACATACAAAGTCAATCTTTCCACTAAAATGTATCAAAGTGTAATATAAAACAGTAATGAAGAATATGTCTTTTAAAACTGCATTGGTATAAAGATTAGTGAGAAATGACTTTTACTGTTCCGGTTGGATAGTTGATAGCTGGGTGTTGGATATTATATTACTCAGTATTGAGTGGTACATCATTACGTTATGGATAGTTCTTTTATTTTCTTTTTATGTCTATTTATGAAAATTATGTACTTTTTAAGCTGTCACATTAGTTTAACGCTGTTACTCTTGGTCAATGTTCAGCGTTATTGGCCGTAGATAAGTAGAAATATTCCTTAATTGGTGAACACGCGATTAACTATTTCGGAAAAGTAAATCCAAAAATGGCGACGAAAATATGGAAAGCTTGCAACGCCATAAATGGGATTGGATTACCTTTTCAGGGTGACAATGGCAGTAACCCTTTTTACTTCATGCCAGTCCAAGTTAATTAGTAGATCTAACTCTCATCCAGAGAAAAAATGTCTGTTATCCAGTTCAGAAAGCTAAATACATCAAAAGATTTAAATTTCAAGGAGAAAAATATGATTATACAAATGTTGAAGATGGACTGCTAGTGATCTGTAATTGTTGACGTTAGCACAAGAGAGAGAGAG